>CAWUFW010003019.1:1800000-1960230 GCA_963921515.1 Calotriton arnoldi
ACCCTCAAGGAAATGGGCTGGTTGAGAGATTCAACCGGACCCTCAAGGGCATGATTATGGGTCTGGAAGAACCCATGAGGCGTAAATGGGACGTCCTCTTACCTTGCCTGTTGTTTGCATACCGGGAGGTGCCACAGAAGTCTCTAGGGTTCAGCCCCTTTGAGCTCCTCTATGGACACCCGGTGCGAGGACCTCTGAGTTTGGTCAAGGAAGGCTGGGAGCAATCTCCCAGGAAACCTCCCCAGGATGTATACAGTTACATGCTGGCCTTCAGGAACCAGACTAGGCGTTTCAGAGAGCTTACTGAGGCAAATCTGGAAGCCAGCCAGGAGGAGATGAAGCGGTGGTACGACCAGAATGCCACTCTGGTCGAGCTTCAGCCTGGTCAGAAAGTGTGGGTCATGGCCCCTGTGGAGCCTTGTGCGCTCCAGGAAAGGTGGACCGGCCCTTTCACTGTGGTGGAGCGCAAGAGTCCAGTTACCTACTTGGTGGACTTGCAGTCTCCCAGGAACCCCTTGCGGGTCCTGCATGTGAACCGCCTAAAGCCCCACTTGGAGAGGTCCCAAGTGGGCATGCTCTTAGCTACAGATGATGGGATGGAGGAGGAGACCGAGCCTCTTCCTGACCTCCTGTCAGCCCGAGAGCAAGATGGATCAGTGGAGGGAGTAAACCTCTCTACCTCTCTCACACCTGAGCAGCAGGGTGACTGTCGCCAGCTGTTGGGACAGTTCCCTGACCTGTTCTCCCTGGTTCCCAGTGTCACTCATTGGTGCGTCCATGATGTGGACACTGGGGACAGTCTTCCTGTGAAGCACAAGGCTTACAGGGTGACTGACAGGGTCAGAGCCTGCATCAAGGAGGAGGTCTCCAAGATGTTTGCGCTAGGGGTGATTGAGTCCTCTAACAGCCCTTGGGCCAGCCCAGTGGTCTTGGTTCCAAAGGCTGCCGCACCTGGTGCCACACCAGAACTCCGGTTCTGTGTGGACTACAGGGGACTCAATTCCGTCACCTGGACTGACGCCCACCCCATCCCCAGAGCTGATGAGCTCATAGATCGGTTAGGGGCTGCGCGGTACCTCAGCACGTTTGACTTAACGTCTGGGTACTGGCAGATCGCCTTGACTGATGGGGCAAAGAGAGGTCAGCATTCTCCACACCAGATGGGCACTACCAGTTCCGGGTGATGCCCTTTGGGATGAAGAATGCCCCTGCCACCTTTCAGAGGTTGGTCAACCAGGTCTTGGTTGGACTGGAGGATTTCAGTGCCGCCTACCTGGATGACATCGCAGTGTTCAGTGCCAGTTGGGAAGAACATCTGCGCCACCTCTGGGAAGTGTTGATAGCGCTGCGGAGGGCAGGCCTCACAATCAAGGCAAGTAAGTGCCAGATTGGGCAGGGTTCTGTGGTGTACTTGAGACACCAGGTTGGGAGCGGCCAGGTGGTGCCCCTCCAACCAAAAATTGATACCATTCTGGCTTGGGAGCCCCCCAAGACCCAGACAGAGGTGAGAGCCTTCCTAGGAATCACCAGGTATTACAGGAGATTCATCAAGGGGTATGGCAGCATTGTTGCCCCCTTGACAGAGCTGACTTCCAAGAAGCAGCCCAGGAAAGTGATTTGGACTGACGCCTGTCAAAAAGCTTTTGACACCTTGAAGACTGCCATGTGCACGGCGCCTGTGCTCCAGGCACCCAACTTCTCCAATGAGTTCATTGTTCAGACGGACGCTTCAGAGCATGGTGTAGGGGCTGTTCTATCACAGATCAATGAGGAGGGCCTAGACCAACCTGTAGCCTTCATCAGTAGGAGGTTACTTCCCCGGGAACAGAGATGGAGTGCTATTGAGCGTGAGGCATTTGCTGTGGTCTGGGCACTGAAGAAGCTGAGACCATACCTGTTTGGGACTCACTTCCGGGTTCAGACAGACCACAGGCCCCTCAGATGGTTAATGCAGATGAGGGGTGAGAATCCAAAGCTGTTGAGGTGGTCCATTTCCCTACAGGGGATGGACTTTACGGTGGAACACCGCCCTGGTACAGAACACGCCAATGCTGATGGTCTGTCCAGATTTTTCCGCCTTAGTGATGAGAACTCCCTAGGGGTAGGATAGTTCTCCCCACATTTCAGGTGGAGGGGACACGTGTTAGACCTGACATCCTTGGCATGGTCTCCCTTCCATTTTTTTTCATAATACCTCCACTGTCGATATGTTTTTGCTGGACTAGATGCTCATGGGCACTTTGCCACTGCTAATCAGTGCCAAAGTGCAAGTGCTCCCTATTGTAAATTGTGATGTGAATTAGTGACTCCATGTTTGGCTTATTTGAATTACTGTCAGACCCTAGTACAGTGCACTGAGTGTGCCCAGGGCTTGTAAATCAAATGCTGCTGGTGGGCTTGCAGCACTGGTTGTGCCACCCACAGAAGTAGCTTGTAAAGTGTGTCTCAGGCCTGCCATTGCAGAGCCTGTGTGCAGTCTGTGACTGCCATGTCGACTTGGTAAGTGCACCCACCTACCAGTCCCCAAACCTTCCCTTTTCTTCATATCAGACACCCCTATGTTAGGCCTACGGGCAGGGTGCATTGTAAGGATAAGGTGGGACATGCCTGGTATGTGTGGCATGTCCTAATAGTGAATTACAGCCATTTTCGTTTTTCACTATTGCAAGGCTACCTGTTCCCCATAGGCCAGAATGGGCAGTTTGATTATAACATCTTATAATCCTAAACTGACTCAGGGAACTAGGTAGAAATTCGAGTTTAGTATGCCTGAACTCAGAATGATAAAATACATCTTTTAGTGAAGTTGGTTTTAACATTCTGTGTTTGAAAATACCACTTTTAGAAAGTGGGTATTTTCTTGCCTAACTATCCAGCCTGCCTCTGCCAGCTTGTGTATTGTGTGTCTGGTTTGTGCGTGACAGGGGCTGGGGGTGGCCACAGGAGACAGGGGTGAGGCAGCCCAGGGCTGAATAGAGAGATCTGCATCCAGAGTGGAGGGAGGAGTTGCATCTGGGTCTGAATAGAGCTGTGCCTGCCTGCCACAATGCTGGCTCCACCCCCTGCCGGGCGTCTGAGTACCCTGCCCCACATTCTGAAAGGAAAGAAGGAGTCATATACACAGAGTGCTCCAAAGCTGCACAGAACTGGTTTAAGCTAGGCAAAGACCTCTCTGCCTCCAGAGAACAAAGAGAATCAGGGTATAAGAGGGGCTCCCAGACCCCAGGAAAATTAGATCACTTTTGGGAACAAGAAGAAACCTTTGCTGAGGAGCGGAACCAAGAAGAAACTGAGGAGAGACTATCCCTAAGCCTGAAGTGCTGCTTGGGGGATTGGCCTGCAGTGGTTTGCCTGACTGCCAAAGAAAGGAGAAAGGAACTTTTGCTTTGCTGTGACTTTCATCAACTTGTGAAGGATCTCCAAGGGCTTGAGAGAGAGCTTGCCCCCTGACCGAAGTCCCAGGACCAGTGGACTTCACCAGCCTTGTGAATTGCTGCTGGAAATGCTGTTTCAGTGGCTACAGGGTTAGGGAGCTGTGACCGACTCTGACGACCGGCTCGGTGTCCTGTAAGCACCGCATCGAAGCACCGTCTCGCCCTGCAACGCACGGCCCTGGTCTCACCGACTCTGACAACGAGCCGCTGCCTGCACCGCATCGAGGGACAACGCGTCCTGCTACGCCGAAACGAACTGGTCCGACCGACACGGTCACTGCTGCTGAGTTCAAGTCTTGTGACCGCACCGGAGTTGGGCACCGCTCGCAAGCTTCGCGACGCACCGCCCGACTCACACCATTGTCCGGACTGAATCTGGCTCCGTCGCCGCACCGCAACCTGCCAGCACCGCATCGAAGCACCGTCTCGCCCTGCAACGCACGGCCCTGGTCTCACTGACTCCGTCTCGATGACGTCAATGAGCCGCTGCCTGCACCGCATCGAGGGACAACGCGTCCTGCAACGCTTCCATTTTGCATCGCGACCGCGACGTACAGCCATCCGGCTCGCACGCCCGTGCCTGCCGCTTCAAGTAAAAGGTACTGTGACCGAGTCTGTCTACGCTGTGTTGGCCCGCCTCGACGCGGTCAGCTGGATTTGTTAGACTCTGTTTGTTCTTGACATCGCCGTAGCCGGGAGGAGGCTACTGACTCGCACAGAACCTTGAATTAAGCCTTTTGATAAGAACTAAGTATTCTTGACAGTATTGTGGATTATTTTTGTCGTTTATGGTCTTGTGATAAATCTATATAAAGTATACCTATTTTTATAAATATATAACCTGTGTGGTGTCCATTTGTAGTGTTGTCACTTGATTACTGCATGTGTTCACAAATGCTTTACACACTGCCTCTGAACTAAGCCTGTCTGCTCGTGCCAAGCTACCAAGAGGGTGAGCAGGGGTTATATCAGGAGTGTACCTACTTTCCCTGACTAGACTCAAGGGTCCCTATTTGGACAAAGGTACCTACCTCTGCCAACTAGAGACCCCCAAATCTAACACTGAGGAATAAGGCATGCTCTAAATAATGCCTCTGTCCCCTGGACCTGCCAGTCTCTAGTACCCCAGACAGATTTTAAGTCTATGGTGTCTTTCCATAAATCGAAACCTTGTTCAGACAACTGGGTAATAAAGGAAGCAGAATAAATCTGTTTGGTGTTTGTCAACATATTTATCGGTGCTGTTGTTGGTGCAACCTTATAATAATATGAGGCTGGGTCTGATGTGTTAATCCCTGAAAAATACAAACATTTCTGTGCAAAAGTTTTTGAACTGCTTTTCGGCGGTGTCGGGCAATGTTCCCATTGGTGGTATGTGTAGACATTTCTGGGATTAGCAGATTTATGCAGAAAGGGATGACCATAATGTTGATAGCAATACATTGTTTCAAAGTCTGATGTGTCTTCCAACATTTCATTATTAGAAAATGCAGCAGATTTTTCTAAATTAGACAACATATTATTTCCAGTTTCATAATCCCAATCATCGGAAAATGTACTGGAGGTAATGATATCACTCAATTAAATTTTAAATAAATGTGGTCTTTTTAAAAGTTTGGTCGGGCCAAATGTATCGTAATCAACCTTGTCCCACACTATACCATCAGGTATAGGAACTGCTGTAATGTTCACTGATAATAGGTCTCTTTTTCACGATGTGATGATAGATGTGGTTTCAGAACCACATTTACTTTTTGTGCTGCAGAGCTTTCTCGAAGATAAGTTCCATTTACAAGCATACTAAAGACAGTTACTAGGCCTATCCAGAAAAGAAAGAAAAGTATTCTGGTGGATACCCAGAGTTCCACCCAAGGTGATACCAGGTGAGTCATTTTAAGAAAGTTCAGAAAATCTTTGAATCGCTGTACACTAGTTTTTGGGGCTGGCATCGTTTTAGGTTTACTTGAGTCCAGTGAAAACGTATCAAAGTCAATGAAATAGCCAGATGCAGTTCGATCAATTTTCGGTAGTTCCGCAGGTTTTGTGGAAACTGTAGCTTGCTTTTGTTGGGGCATGTTGACGTAGATATCCATGTTTGGCCGAATTGAAATTTGTCTTTCAGTGGAGTTCTCATTTTGAACTTCAGTTTCAAGAGGAACGAGGTCCATTGCATTGTTGCTTAGTCCATCATTCCGTGCAGGAGACCCTTCAAACGTGATGAGTCTTTCTGTTTGAACTTCTTGTATAGTTGTGAGAGGAGGGTGTCTGTTACTCCGGAGTCCACGCGGCCTACTACTCAGTATTGGCCACATAGTGTGGTTTGATCAGGTCTATTGAGACAAATCTTTTCTCCTTTTTACCGGCAAGAGGTGGCCGAAGTACTGTTCTTGTTCCTTCAACTGCCAGGACAGGTACAGGCTTTCTGTATGATGGCCCACATTCTTTTTTGTCTGCTATCTTCTCTCTGACCAGATCCCCAACTTTAGGGATCCAGACAGATCTTGCCTTGACACTTTTTACTTCCCTAGTGGCGGTCCTTTTCACCTGGACATTACTCTGTAGTGCCCTGGATTCATTCAGGTCCTGTAAAACAGCCAAACGTTTATGGATGTCAAAAGGTTTATCATCCGCCACTGTGCCTTCACAATCAAGATCAGGTACCCACATTCTCGTCCCAAATAGGACCTCATAAGGAGTGACACCCCCTAGAGAGCTTCTTGGCTGATTATTCAATGCCCTTTGAACTCCATACAGATGTTTTACCCAATTTCCACCCAAGCCTAATACTCTAGCTGTTAAACACTGCTTTAAGTCCCGGTTTTTCCTCTCCACGACCAAATTTCCCTCGGGATGGTATGGAGAGGAGTACCGCAATGCTACATCCAGACCTCCCATGGCTTCCTTGCAAGCCCTAGAGCTAAACGTGGGGCCACGACCAGAATGTAATGTGCCAATTGCGTATGTCCCTATAAAGACTCGCAAATCTTTTATAAGAGTTTGAGCGTCAGCCGAGCGTTGGGGCCACACCCATAGGAACCTGGAGCAGGAATCCACTACAACCAAAATATACTTGTAAGCCCCATCAGATTGTAAGGGGCCGCAGTGGTCCAAGTAAACACACGCGAGTGGTTTGTCTGATATTAGTAATGGTGTCTGCCCTGGACGTGTTACTGTGGAGCCTTTCATCTGCTGACAGATGTCGCATTTCAAGACGTAGTCCTTAGTCTGCTTTCTTAGTCCTGGCCACCAATAGCGCTGTTTCAATAGAGAAACAGTCGCTGTAACCCCCGCATGTGCAGAGCCTATGCACTCATGTGCTGCTAGAATTAATCCTAACCTACGATCCATATTTGGTATTACTCTATCCCCCACTCCAGGAATTTGAGAAAATGGAACATTGTTTGCATCTAACTTGTAGGAGTATTTGAGTGGAAATCTTTTCAGTACTACTGAATTATTGCGTGTAGCAATAATCGCAACCATTATCTCACCGTCTATTCTCGTTTTGGAACGAGTGATTGCAGCTACGGAAGCCGTGTGCACAGCCCCCTTTGCGGCTTCATCAGCTAATGAA
Organism: Calotriton arnoldi; assembly: GCA_963921515.1. Classification (NCBI taxonomy): domain Eukaryota; kingdom Metazoa; phylum Chordata; class Amphibia; order Caudata; family Salamandridae; genus Calotriton; species Calotriton arnoldi. The sequence goes on from CAWUFW010003019.1 coordinate 1,807,009, forward strand.
TTCCCTTCAATGTGAACGCCATCACGTTGATGACTCAGTGTATGTATCACATGAGCCCTTGGTAGTTCATTTTTCAACTCCGCTACCTGTTCCCATAGCATTTTGTGCTTAACTGTGCCACCTTTTGCATCTTTAAACCCGTTTTGTCCCCACTGATGTAAATATTCATTATATGACTGTACACAGTAAAAGGAATCACACACGATTAGTGTGGGGAATTTTCGATCCGTATTTACCAGTGCCAGTATTAGTGCTTTTAGTTCTGCTAACTGTGCCGTGCAGTTTCCTAGAGACTGTGTTTTTGTACAACTGGGATGAAACTTTCCATCCTGCATGCGACCTTTAACTATAGCACATGCTGCGCTGTATTGCTGTTTACTCCCTATGGCCGGTTGAGCAGAACCGTCAGTATAAATTATATATTCATACTGATCTAGAGGCATTATTTAATTTGGTAGACAATATTCTTGTTTGTATTGCAGAAATGCTTGTGTTTTTAGATTTGGGTCGTACCTGTATTCTACATCTGTTGCAGTGAGAGAATTAACCCATTGTATCCTCTTGGATGTAAGGCTTTAGCGTTGGGAACGCTTGCCTTTGTCGCAGCCTCTAAGGCTGGAACTGGGGTAACGCCTATTATACGCTTCCCTTGAGCCAGAGCTCTTTCTCTTTTTACAGCAGTCTGTACTGCCGTTAGAATTTTTTCTGTTGATGGAAAACGCATCTCAGCATTTGTGTACAAATGTGATTTGTACGCTATTGGTACTGTCTCACCTTCATTATATGTTAGATAGGTGTACCCAGATTGACCCCAAACTATACGGATCACCAGGTTGCATACATTTACGCGTGTCTGTAAGTGTTTTGAAGCTATCATGTCAGCTTGTAAAGAACAAAGGATATCAGTGTCTTCCTGTGTCCATTGTCTGATTGGGAAATCAGGTTTTATTAAATCGTAGAAAGGTTTTACTCTAAAATGTATGTTCTGCCAAAGTTCAGGAATACCAGGATTGATTGTAAATTTTTTAATGGTTTTTGGAGTTTGGAGCAGCGCACATTTTTCCAAAAAATTAGCTGCTAGGCTTTTCCCTTCACTTGAAAGCTCATATCCTAGAAAAAGGACATTAATGTGGGCAATCTTCGATTTTTCAAAGTTGAATTTTAACCCTCTGAGGCAAATCCCAAAATTATGGTGTTTACTCTGTTCAAGTGTTCCTCCAGGTCATCATCCGTTAGATAAATATCATCCACATAGGATAATGCCTCTTCATCCAATTTTTGAAGTAATTCAGTTACTCTGGCTGAAAACAACCCTGGGCTGTTCTTATACCCCTGGGGGAGTCGACAAAATTGACGCTGTGACCCTAGCGCTGAGAATGCTGTCAAATATCTGCTCTCAGGCACTATATTGTGGCAGAAAAATCCATTTGAGATATCTAGTGTGGTTTTGTATTTTTTCCGCACAATGTTATTCATTAATGCAGCACTGTGTGCATTTTGTACTGCAAATGTTTTAGTGCAAGTGTTTAAATGTCTGTAATCAAAAACTAGACGGTATGAATTGTCTGGTTTTGATACAGGAAACAAAGGGTTATTCATTTGAGAGGTGCATGTTTCAATCACTCTTTAGTATTCAAGTTGATCTAAGATCTCCCTGACCTGTTTTTTAGCTTCTTGCTTTATTGGATACTGACTTTGGGCAGTCGGAGTATTTTTCAATGGAATTATGTGGTGGGTTGAATCCTCATCCCATCCAACATGGTTTTTGTATAATGCCGGAGCTTGGGCTACCGCCCACTCCTGTGCATATGTATATTTTAAATATTTGGGAACATGGTCGGAGAATGCTGGTAAAATTACTGTTTCTCCCCTAGGGCAATCCATGACGAATGCTGGCAGCCAATCTTGTTCAACTAACAAAATGTCATAGCTAGCTCTGCTCTGTACTCATTTTGTTTTTGTCTCAATACATCTGGTATTACTGCTAAGGATGGAATACCATGAGTTCTGGTATATATGGTATTCTGGTATATATGGCAGTGAAAACTGTACCCCAAGAGGTACAATCCTCTATCTGTGGTGTTATCCCCAGGGGCAAGCAGATTGTCAGCATTCTGTGTTTCTCATAAGGGCTAGTATTCGGAAATACTGCTTCTAACTGTGTTATTTTCTGAGCTACCCAGAATGGCATTTGTTCACGTTTTGTGGGCATTTAACCCATTACTGCGAGTAACGTTTGTGGTGTAATTTTAATTGCTGTGTTTTGAACGTGAGCTGTGTTTGTTGTTACCATCGCTGGCTGGACTGTAAGTGTCCTCATGACGAATTGCGTCATGTTTCTGTAAGCTTTTATTAATTCTTTGTGAAGTATGAGTAAGTGTGGTCCTGGCATTTTTTCGATGTCAGGATGTGGTGTGTAGGCTGCTAATATTGCCCATGTTGCTCCCTCTCTTCCGAGCGGGCCGAGTCTTACTCTTCTTCTTGTATGGGGTAGGGAGCCTTTAAACCAGTATAAATGTTCCTGGTACGTGAGCGGAACCTCAATGTCCTCATATGGACAATATTCCGCTGGTGGTTCATCTTCTGTATAGTATTGAAATGTTTTTGTTCTCACATTTGCTGCTGGGAATGTAACCCATGAATAAAATACCTCTGTCCTGTATAATTCGTGTGCCTCAATCCCGAAAGCTACTACACCACCCCTAGGTGTTAAACCATGCGCAAGCAGTTTCAGGGTGACTGCGTTTCTGTTTGCCGCAATATGTATTGCGTTTGCATCTTCCTCGTCTTCCGAGAGCGGCAATGGCTGGTTTAGTGGGTCTAAGACCTCGTTAGTCATTGTGTTTAGAACACGAAATAACTTTTCAATGGAACTAAGATAAGGTGTTTTGCACAATTTTTAGGAACACTGTGTCCTTCAAGCTTGATTAACCAACAGCTAATAAATAGGATTTTTGCCTACTCAGCTGTGGCGGAGTTTGTGCCCTCCCCCTCCAGACGTCTCTGGGGATTTGTGAGTAGGGGTCTCTGAGAATACCACGACTGAACTACTCAGGTTCTACTGTTAAATAAGTACCCAACCAACGTTGGCGGCGCCATGTCGTGTAGTTCCTATAAAAAGTATACAGAATCTGCGCGTTTAGACAACATACACTGTAGGATTGGTGTCAGACTGACTCAGAACACCCCCACCGGGTATGTTGGCCATTTTGTACCAACTAGCTCACAGTGCCACTAGAATCTCCTCTTACCAAGGAGAGAATAGTTCCTGGCAACCACCGAACATGACAACCCTGATCCCTCAGGATCGTGGAAACAAGATACTAACTTTCGCTCAGTCACTCGTGATTACTTAGTCTGTCTCAGAGAGATACACCGAATAAACAGGCTGGGTGTTTTTCAATAAGCATTTATTGAACAGTTGTTATTCTGGTGTAAAATAAATGGGCTGCAACAACCGTTAGACAGTATAAGATATAAATGATTAGCAGTACTATAAAGGTGAATGGATGGTATAGCTCTACCATCTTGCAATAATCATGAATACATTAGAGTATATAAAACACATGATAAAAAGATGCGTACTCCTACGATGCATCCCTAACTAGATGTACCTAAGTGTACCTAGCATGTATGTAGGTGTTAAGCCAAGAATCCCTCTAGGATTTAGTCAACCCCATTACCTGAAGTGAGAGACTGTGGGACCCCGTCCTGGTCTTGAGTTGGACACCCCGCGAGGGATGTTAGACCACTGCGAGCTGGAGTGTCTGCATGCAGGAACCTCAGCGTCTCTGGTAGTGTGTCGGCCGGGAAGTCTCGGTTTCCTCTGCTCTATATTAGCAAGATGTGATGTATATATACCCATAGGTCTCCCCAGGGGTTCTAACTCGCTGTATTACTGTGTCGGCCTACGGATGACGTTGGGCATGAACTTTGTACATAGATTTTAAACAGGAGTTGGTAGTCCTGATGTGCTTCCAAGAATCCTCATGCATAATGTATGAGATTTCGAACTAGGGAAAAACCCACGTTCTGAATGCAGTGTCTTATCTAGGTAAAAGGTCAGTCCCTGTAAACCGTGACAAGTGTAATGTAGGGAAGAATATAGGTGAAGGGTAATGAAGTTACCGGGGCCTATATTATGGTACCTATATGGAATATAACATGACTGTCTGTGTGCACTTTGCAAAAAAAGGGTCCCTGATAATACCAGTGGATCGAGTTTATTGCCCTGATGAAGCCTTTGTAAGGTTAAACGCGTTAGCTGAGCTGTTTGAAAGCCATAATAACAAAAGTACTTGATCCACAACAAAGATCTATGAGTTCTATCTAATATTGATTGTAAATGCATATAAATCCGTCTGTTGCTTCTCTAATGTGTGTAAAAAAAAGTGTTCACATTATATGATGACACAGAGTGCCTCGTGGTGCAAATGGTGTGGGCAGCTTTTTCTTGCAACCAAGTGCACTGTTGTATTCCAGTAGGGGCTGAAGATGTCTCTGTGACCCCTTTTGTAATACTGATAGCCCAAGCACACATATAGCGCTGACCCTATCTTAGAAGGTCTTTTCCTAATTTCCAAGGTGCATTGCTCCATGGAAATTTAGAAAACAATTCGCCACTGTGCCCATGCTGTATTATGGACGTGGGAGTAGAAGGAAATTAATCATCAGGAGGTGGACAGACTGTGTGCCACAAAATGGTGGTACATAGATAGCGTGTCTAGTGAGGACAGCCTTCTGGAGAGAGGAAAGGGTCCCATGGACACTCTCAAACACCCTGTGAGGCAGGTTCAGTCACTCGCCGCAGGGGAATCTCTGTCTACTCTTTGGAGTGCAGGCAGGTGGCACCTGCACAGTGAAAGATGGAGTGACTGCATCAAGCATCGGTTCCTAGTCTCACTAATGTACTACCCCCAAAGTAGCTAAGGGCCTATGCCTGTCCTGGGATCAGTGTGTTATCAGTAATAGGCACACTGTCCTTGTTTCACCCAGTACACTCATTTGAAGTTAATTTGAGTGGTGCAAACAGAAAAGTGAGCCCTATTTATAATTACGGTGTCTTTCGTCTCCTGACCAACAACTTTGGGGTAAAGATTTGATTTCAATTGTAAGAAAGTTTCCTCAAAGTAAACACATGTGTTGGATCATGGGAGCTAAAATAAATGCAACAACCTAGTCTTACCTCAAATATCGTCTGGTTTGCTGCAATGTAGCAACTCGTACAATCATTGTAGCCATTCTGGAACTGTAATTTGAAAGAAGTGCAGAGCATTCACCTTGAAACCTGTTGAGATTGAGCTTAATGACTGAACAAGATGAGTAATTGAGTGACGAGGCTTGCGTAGAGCCATGCCACTGCCTCTCACTAAATGTTCACAATTTCTGTCAGTAAATGGACATAAGACAGAGGGCGATGAAGTGTTTGTTCGAGGACCACACAATAGAGCTGAGTTATGATGCACAGATTAGAACTCTGGCCTCATGGTTTCAGTGTTTCCAACCAGTACTTAAACACTAGCACAAATCTCATCCCAGAACACAAAGGACACAATCCCAGATATGAACAGCCACCAATCTAACCTGACCATGTCATCAAGATGGACAATGCCTTCCCCTCTTGCAGGACCAGGGGCATGGTATGCCTCCAATGCCACAGCAGAAATGAAATCTTCTATGGGTGCTCATCAGTTTTCTAAATGGTCATACTGTTTTTTCAGATAAGTGAAGTGAGACACAGGCGACAATTAAAGTCATATGCCAAAGAATACATAATTGTGTATACACAGCTTTTTGTGATTATACCTTTGGGCCTCTGATTCTCTAGTCAACATTTACCTAACCACTAGACCAAATCCCATCTCAGAAATGCCAGGACCATTCCCACCACCAGGACTTTACCATCACCAACTCTCCTCACCTGAACTAGTCACTGTGTTCATTGTCTCTAGTACTTGTATAACCTCGGTCATGATGAACCAATTGAAACATAAACATAGTGTTTGCAATATTTGCAAATGTCTCAGCACTGGGGGTTGCCGCTGGCCATATTCAGAGGAAAAATTGGCCCCTCCTCTGAGATTGTTGAATTGTGTGCTCTTAAATTAGGTACTACAGCATGCATTATTTATAGTGCTTAGAAGGACCTATACAATGCCAGCAGCCTTGTTCCAATGGCTTCAGTGTTAGGATGGGCCTAGACCAGACCTGACTCAATTAAGACCTCTTCTTACCGGTTGCTTTCATGTGCACCCATGTTACCTTTTTATCATATAGGCCCTTGTTTAGAGTTGGCAAACAGGATACACCCAAGAACTCAGAACAGCAAAATGAGACAACAAACAGTTGGAGAGGAGATGGCGCACCAGCAAGGACACCTCCGACAGGGCAGCTTTCAAGACCTCCCTCAATCTCTACCACTGCCTGTTGAGGGCAACAAAGAATACAGCCATTGCCGCATGCATCGAAAACAGAGTCAACAACACCAAGGAACTTTTCAACATCGTTAAGGAATTCTCTAATCCGGCTGTCAGTGAAAACAACATCACACCCTCACGGGAGCTATGCGGCAATCTCGCCCCCTTCTTCCATTTCAAGATCGCAACCATATACAGAAACTTTGAACCGCAGCCCACACCTACGAATTTCCTCGACAGATATGCCACCACCATAACCAGCAAGAACCACACACTGACCACCTGGAACATCCTTTTCACCCTGGACACCACCTTCACCATGAAATCCATCCACACAGAAGCTTCCACAGACCCAGGCCCGCACCACATCTTCGACCTCAGAAACCAAAGGATCAGCCAGGAACTCACCACCCTACTCAACACCCTACTCAACATCGCTATCACCACTGCAACATTTCCTGACCCTTGGAAACACGCTGAAGTAAGACCACTACTCAAAAAATCCTCTGCCGATCCCAGCAAGCTAACACCTGGAGCAGAACCAGCTACTCAACGCCTCCCAATCCGGCTTTTGCAGCAATCACATTAACGGAACTGCCCTGATAGCAACCATCAACGACATCCGAACCGTCCTCAATCGAAGAGAAACAGCAGCTTTGATCCTCCTTGACCTCTCTGCAGCCTTTGACATCGTATCCCACCACACACTGGTCGAAAGACTCCACCACATTGGAATCCAAGGGGATGCACTCAAATGGATCATCTCCTTCCTCACCGGAAGAACTCAGAGGATCCACTTCCCACCTTTCAACTCTGAACCCAGGGAGATCACCTGCGGTGTCCCCAAGGGCTCATCCCTCAGCCCCTCACTCTTCAACGCATATATGACCCCACTGGCCAACATCATCAGATCCCACAGTCTCAACATAATTTCCTATGAAGACGAGACCCAACTCATCCTCTCACTCACCGACGACCCCACCATCACCAGAACCAACTTCCACAGATGAATGACAAATGTCATCAACTGGATGAAGAAAAATAGCCTGCAGCTAAACACAGACAAGACGGAAGTACTGATCTCTGGCAACAGCAGAAACATGGAATGACTCCTGGTGGCCATCAGACCTAGGACCCGCACCCACTCCCACTCCCTCTAACCATGCCAGAAACCTCAGAATCATGGTTGACAACAAGCTCACCATGAAATCTCAGATCAACACCATCTCCTCTGCCTGCTTCCTCACTCTGTGTGATCTACATAAGATCTTCAAGTGGCTACCCCTACACACAAGCTGCACCGTGACATAAGCCCTCATCACAAGCCTACTGGACTAGGGCAATGCCCTCTATGTAGGAATCGCTGCACACCTTCTACTGAGACTTCAGAACATACAGAACGCTACAGCCAGACTCATTCTTGGCCTTCCCCAATGGAACCACATCACACACAACCTCAGGAAACTCCACTGGCTCAACATACAGAAGAGATGCCTATTCAAGCTGCTGACCCACGCACACAAGGCTCTACACTACCAAGGACCCGCCTATATAACCACCAGCCGAACTTCCACCAACCATCAAGAAGACTATGCTCCGCCTCCCTTTCACTTGCCCATACTCCCTGCAACTACCAAAGCAGTAGTGGAGGACACTCCTCACACATCGCTGCAAAGACCTGAAACAGCCTACCCACAGACCTCTGGACCATCACCTCACTACCAGAATTCTGAATGGCTCTCAAGACCAAGCTGTTCAAGTAACCTCTGGGACCTGCAAGCACCTGGATACCCTATCAGGTGATTAGCCCCACTTTATAACTCTTGATTGATTGAGTTGATACTATAAAAACATAGCAGATTTCTCTTTGCCAAAACACATAGTTTCCTTGCTCTGGTTCGAGAGAGGTGAACCACCATGTTTCTGATAGCAGTGTCTATGTGGTTCCATCAGCAGGGACTTTGAACAATGGCCCATCTTTCATGTACCTAAGACTGTCTCTTCTGTTAAGAGCAGATGTGCTGATGTACTTTTCCTGTTCTTGAATGCAAGGGAAAGCCTTTCAGTCCCGAATGAAAATCAAAGAAATGATCACCACACATTGGGAAAAAGTCCCAGCTCGCCAGGGACATTTATATTTTGCTTTAAAAAACTAAATCCCACATTCCACATGGTGGCCACATACTAAAGTTTCAATATCTTGAACGGAGTCCCCATAATGGGATCCCTGCTGAAGCCACCCAGATCTACACTTGGAGTACATCTCTATGTATAGCAAGCAGGGAGCCCTTTCCCTATCCAGTACAAAACCGTTACAAGTTATTATACAACCATCTTTGCAATATGGTGCACAGGTGTGCACATTGCACTAGGTGGCCTGTTTGTGCACCAGCATAAATGGAAGACAGCAGAAGCAGATCATATTTAGTAAATATGGATCTGTGCTGCTCCCTCCACCTAGTGCAGTGTAACAACATTGGTTACTGCATCAGGATGCACTATAAATTAGTAAATTTGACCCTTATAGTCAGCAAAGAAGCTTCAATATTGGAACACACTGGAACAAAGGAATCCCCCCTTACCATGAGAGCAAACAAGCATCTCTATTCTATGTGATGCAGTTTCAGCATGTGCACAAGCTACAATATTCTTATTTCAAACTCTCAGCCAGCCCCACACACTCGACGTAGGGTCATTCACAATACCAGCCAGGGCTTCCTTTAAATGGCAAGCACAGAGGCGACAGAACAAACAGTACACTGCAGGTTGGCAACATTGTGTTCAGTTTTGAGCTTCTGTTTGTGATTATTTTTTAAATCAGTCATTTCCTGCCTCTACTGGCTGAAGAAGGAAAAGGCTCATAAGAACCATTTTACTTTTTTTCCTGCCACTGCCTTTTGCAAGCTCTTAGTCCAGGGTGTAGTGTCTAGTGACGTAAGTGAGTGGGTGTGATTAATAAAAATTAATGATGCTGTATGTTCACGGTTACATGTTAGAGCAGTGGTTCCCAAACTTTTTAGAGCTGCGACTCCCTTGACCCATTGGACGTTTGGCCATGGCTCGCCATTACGTTACTTTTTTTTGGGCGGGTGGGGTGTTGTAAGCCTGCCTCGGGAGCACTTCCATTTTTCTCCCTGAAAATAATTTGGATGAAGCCAATTAAGGTATTATAATCACAAATATTTCCTATCCACTGCAGAGCCCCATCCAGTGTCAACAACTGATTGGAGCGACACAGGGTTCTCGGATAAGTGAACTGTTTCTGCAGTGTGATGTAGCGCTCTTTAAGGAGGTGTCTTTAACTGATTCCTTAGCAGGGTTTGTGAGGCCCTGAAAGATACAGTAATGTTGTTTAAGATCCTGGATGTATTGATAGAGAAGGTCTACGTTTGCCATTTAGTTTTTTCTTTTTTTAACATTATTGGCTCCAGTCTGATGGTACCAGGCTGACCTTATTTCCTTGGCAGTGTGGGCCTTGAGATGGAGGTTGGTGTCAAGGGTGAATCCAAGTAACGTGTTATATGAAAGTTGGGGTCTAAATTGGTCCCAGTTCATGCCACTGACTCAGGTTTGGACTACTTACTGCTTCTTTTTCTTGGCAAATAACAGCCATTTGTGGGCCTGAGCATCTAGTTCTGAATAAGGGGCAGGCATTGTTTGTGGTGCAGAATGCCCGGAGCAGAGGACACTTTCAAGTGATATGACCTTTCCCCAACAGGGCCCTTTGGGTGCTAAGACAGCGGCAGTGACCTCTCCCTCAAGTGTACCCAATAGGACCCCAGGAATGTTCGCTTCCTCAAGCAACATGTCTTTGATATAGGACTCAGCAGTGTGAGCTTTCTACCAGCAGTGCCCTGTCAGTAATGTCACTATAGCACTGTGAGTCACCTGCCGTGCCCCCAATGCTGTAGGACCCCAGCAGTGTTATCTTCCTTCCATTAGTGACCTGATGGTGCTGTAGGAAACCAGAACTGTGAGCTTCCTCCCAACTAGAGATGGGAAAGCCAATCAAGACTGGAAGCTGGCTCTAGTTGAATAGCTGCCCTGGCCCTGCCATTGCCCCATGGAACCAGGGACCCTAAATGGATCTGGACCCAGCACCCCAGACAGTGCCTCTATGCCTCTATTCCTCCTTAATGTAGTTCTTAAAGACAAAAACCACTGAATCCAGGACAGATGAGAGGCAAATGGAATTTGAACGAAGAACATGTATGGAACACTCAATTTGACCAGTTGAAGAGTCGTAATCTAAGCACTGCCTCTCTGTGATCTCCTGCACCTGCTAACAACAGGACAAAGACATTTCAGGCAAATTACTTTACTTCTCACTCTCATTTTTCTTGGCCAATTAATTTGAAAGTGCCATGAATTCAGGGGACATGCTATACAGAAACAAAACACATATTTTGTTTAACTGAAATGTGCTTCACATACATTATAGCGATACCAAAGGGGATGATGGACGGAGCGTTAGAGCAAATCAAACACTCACCCCCAGTCAACTGATCTGGGTTTAATCCATCATCATCATGTTTCTTTTGCATTTGTCGCCCTAAGTGGGAAGGGTATGCCCAGACGTGGGTCCCGTGCTCACTACACCACTGGATTCAAGCTAGCCTGGCTGAAGAAGGGTGATGCCCTGAAACCGGTCCTAGGATGCTTGTTTCCGGTCCAGCGAGGACCTGGCTTGGCAGTTCGGGCTGGACTGTTCCCACAAGGAACAGGGTCAAGACTGATTTGCATATGGCTGGGTCCAAACTGGGGTGGTGTGGTGAGCAAAAGAATGATGGATTTAACCCAGATCCTTGTGACTGGGGGTGAATGTTTGCATTGTCCAGCATTCCGTCCATCAATTGTTTCTTTTGCATTTGTCGCCCTAAGTGGGAAGGGTATGCCCAGACGTGGGTCCCGTGCTCACTACACCACTGGATTCAAGCTAGCCTGGCTGAAGAAGGGTGATGCCCTGAAACCGGTCCTAGGATGCTTGTTTCCGGTCCAGCGAGGACCTGGCTTGGCAGTTCGGGCTGGACTGTTCCCACAAGGAACAGGGTCAAGACTGATTTGCATATGGCTGGGTCCAAACTGGGGTGGTGTGGTGAGCAAAAGAATGATGGATTTAACCCAGATCCTTGTGACTGGGGGTGAATGTTTGCATTGTCCAGCATTCCGTCCATCAATTGTTTCTTTTGCATTTGTCGCCCTAAGTGGGAAGGGTATGCCCAGACGTGGGTCCCGTGCTCACTACACCACTGGATTCAAGCTAGCCTGGCTGAAGAAGGGTGATGCCCTGAAACCGGTCCTAGGATGCTTGTTTCCGGTCCAGCGAGGACCTGGCTTGGCAGTTCGGGCTGGACTGTTCCCACAAGGAACAGGGTCAAGACTGATTTGCATATGGCTGGGTCCAAACTGGGGTGGTGTGGTGAGCAAAAGAATGATGGATTTAACCCAGATCCTTGTGACTGGGGGTGAATGTTTGCATTGTCCAGCATTCCGTCCATCAATTGTTTCTTTTGCATTTGTCGCCCTAAGTGGGAAGGGTATGCCCAGACGTGGGTCCCGTGCTCACTACACCACTGGATTCAAGCTAGCCTGGCTGAAGAAGGGTGATGCCCTGAAACCGGTCCTAGGATGCTTGTTTCCGGTCCAGCGAGGACCTGGCTTGGCAGTTCGGGCTGGACTGTTCCCACAAGGAACAGGGTCAAGACTGATTTGCATATGGCTGGGTCCAAACTGGGGTGGTGTGGTGAGCAAAAGAATGATGGATTTAACCCAGATCCTTGTGACTGGGGTGAATGTTTGCATTGTCCAGCATTCCGTCCATCAATTGTTTCTTTTGCATTCACATACATTATAGGGCTGGCCATATATACAGTGGTCATGACAACATGACATTTCATGCTCATTGATGGCAACGTCATCAGGGTATGCTATGTCAGTAAAATGTCATGCCCCAGAGCATAAATAGTCAAGCCTGACTGCTGTTAAACATGACAGAGGTCTGCCAGATTAAGAAAAGGAACTTGATGTTACTCTATATACTACCAGAACATATTTAAAAGCAGTTTTCCTGTCAAGCAGCAGGGTTTCAAAATATTCTGTGCTTTTGCATACGCCAGGCTAGTGTCTATATTTTGCATGTCAATATTTAGCGCTCTGTAAGTGTGCATTGCCTCACAGCATACAGAGCCTTTCCCTCCTCTCAAAGCGAAACCACATAATCAAAACGATCAATCAAACAGTAGTCCTCTCCCTTTTTGATCTCCCTTTTGTTGTCTGGGACACCTCGTGCCCTGGAGCAGCTCATCAAATATTAATATTAACACAAAACGCCTGAAGACTTGGAAATGTCACACAAAAACAAACTTCAGAAGTCATGTACCTGAACATATTACATCAAGAAGCATGAACAAAAATGGCTATTCATTGAATATACAGTACCTTTGGAAAAAGCTCTCAACTCAGGCCACCTTAGATAGATAGTGCTTTAGTGAGAGGGGTTGAGTCGATCCAAAAGTCTTGGCATGTGGGCAAGTCAGTCTTCCCTAAACTCCCAGCACGGAGGGGTGTTGTATGATGATTAGAGTGACCCGATCATCATAGATAACTCCATGTCACCGGAACACAACTTTCAATTTAATTACGTGGACTCTGTGAGTTATAGTCTTGGTTCATTTTTTTAGAGCAAGTGGGGCCAACACACCTGAAGAGGACATGTAAAAGTAAAACAAGGGAATAGAAAAGCGGTGTCCTGATGACATAATGCCCCCTTTGGTGGGTCTGCTTTGTGTTTACAGTTTGAATTCTTATTTGTCACTGGTGGCGAAGCATCTGAGGTCAGACTGAATCACTTCTTGGGTAATGTATGGTTTTGGCTAGAAAATGTTTGGTTGGTCTCTGTCACTGAATTGTTCTTTTCCTCATTTCAAGCCTTATTTGGAACCAAGAATCTAGTTGGTACAGGACATATTTGTCTGTTTCTTGCAGGAATTGCTCTGGTTTAGACAAGGCTAAATTTGAGCAGCGGGTTGCACGTGGGGCATGGTGCTTAATTTGAACCGGTGGCTGTTGGTGGGGCCCACTGACACTTGTTTTTGGGAACCAGCTCTTATTTTAAATTCCACAGACAGTCCTGACAACAGGAGAAGGAAAAGTAAAGAGGAAAGTCGGAAGAAAACAAAGAAGAAAAACTGTCACAAAAGGAGAAAGCAGGAACGTGCAAGAGTGAGATAATAAGGTAGAGGGTGCCTGGTAGTTAGTTAAAGAGGCCTGAGGTAGATTCAAGACAATGCAGCCTTGGTATTCAGCACACAGACGTTTTGTAGCACCAGCACTTTCCTTTACAAATTAAGCACTGGAGAAACAAAAGTGAATACGTCTTTATCTCCCCTGTGGATGAAAACCCTTTGAGTAAGTGTTTTTAAATGGGAGGATCTCTCTGTACCTGTTGAGGAAGGGGTTCAGGGAAGGGCTGAGAAGATCCTCGGAAGCTTAATTGATTGATTCCTGTAACTATGTCAGTGACTTTATCTCCGCTCTCGTCTGACTGTAGCAGATAGATAGCTCTGGAGATTTGGCGCTAATTGCAGAGAAATGTGACTTATTTCTGGCAGAGTGTAGACTGCCTTTCAGTCTGACATGCGACATTTCAAAAATACTTTTGCTGTCTGAGGTGGATAAAGGCGTGCGCTACTTCATGCTCCTCTACTCTGCATGTTACCCGGGAGCACAAAAACAAAACTCTCAAATTCAACATTCTAAAGTTGGGTTTAGATCTGTGCACAACAATAAATAATGCCTCATTGTTTTTCTAATTCACGTATTTGTGGGCTGGTTTTGATGGGCGTGCTCTGGGCTTTAAAAAGCCTAATGTATTTTCGTCTGTTGTATGGGTCCGTGTTAACACATCCCTCCTTGCTCCAGTATGCAGTCTGCTAAGCCAGTTTGGTCTTAGAGTGTCATATGGTCAACCAACCCCATAACACAAAGATCCCAGACCAAACTGTGTGCTTGGTGCACATCTGTTCACGGCACTACTGGATAGTTTTTACGGCACACTGGGGTGCCGCGGCGCACAGATTGCAAAAAACTGATTTAGAGAATAAAAGGGTGTAATACCAAGGTCCGTGTGTGGTGTGTTTCATTTACATGCTACTGGACTGGAGAGGATGCTACATCTGGGGCTGAGATAAGGGATGCGTAAACCCCGCATCCCAAGAGTGCTCTCCCAGAGAGTTTGCTGAGTTCCAGCATGCTGCTTGTGCGTTTCTCAAACACCTCAGTAGAAGTGAAGAATTGGCAGTTGATGCATGTGACGTCAAAGCACAACTCTAGCCAGTATGAGACCTGTGAAGACAGTGAAGGCCCCACGGAAAGTTTAATTATCGCCGGTCAGAAAGTTGATAATACAATCGAGATAAGAAGTGTGATGCCACAACTTAACACAGACCGTCATTTATACAGCACGGTAGCACTAAAGGCATTGACCGCCAAGTAGAGAAAGTGCAACAAGCGGCAACAGCCAGGTGCAAGAGAACGTTGCAAGGGGAAGCAGATAAATGCAAAGGAACGCTAAAGGCAGTGAAAACCAGGTACAATGCAGAAGGTTGAGAGTGGTGAACAACAAGAGCAAGAGACAAAACCTCTACCCAGTTGGGCATGGTGGTCAGAGCACAAGTCAGCGATGTGATGCGCACAGCGATGACACCGGGCCAGAAGACGCTGTAAGTCAAGTGCGGCCTGAACAGCATATAATCTTGGCAGCAGCAGCATAAAACAGCACAAAGTATGATGCCGCAGTTTTCTTAAAATCACTGTCTTCATTCAATACCGCCAAAATGCAGAGTCTTGGAACCCTATAGACTGCTTGGATTAAAACCTTTGATGATTTCATTGATGAGCTAGAAATAACCGATGACAAAAAGTCATCAAATATCTTAAGAATATAGGAGTGAAAGAAGCGATAAAAAAGATACCACCGGGTAAACAGAGTATCTTACAAGGATGTCAAGGTGGCATTGAACCTCAAATTCAATCCGTGCCAAACATTGACTATGAGAGGTACATCTGGAGTGAGATTCTGTCATCAGAGGACCAGGAGAGCCCCAGGACTGCCTCAGTGGCTAGCTCACAAGTGCCTGCTGTGGTTGTTTCTCTTGTCTCTCATCAGCCTCACACCACAAGATCTGAAAGAGCGGTTCGAGGGCCTCGACGACTCATTGAGGAACAATGATGCATATATGTTGTGTTTATATATATTTTTTTACCAAAGGGGGAGATATAGTGTCCTGTGTATTATAGAGCGCAGGACCCCTATGGTCCCTAATGGACTCCATAGTCTAGTGACGTAAGTGATTGGGTGTGGTTAATAAAATTCATGACTCAGTATGTTTCAGTTAATGGTTACACTCTAGAGAATAAAGACATGTAATACAAAGTTTTGTGTGTGGTCTTGATTCATTTACATGCTACAGCACTGGGGAGGATGTTATACAGCAGTAGGAAAATAGTGCCAGGGATCGCCAGAGGCAAGCACCGGGTAGCAGCGGCATCCTTTACAAACCCTCTATTATGTCCGGGTAAGCTATATCTGAGATGGTGTTCAATACGTGTTCACATGTGACTCATTTATACCTGCTGAATGACACCAGTCTGTCACTCTTCATATATAAGACTGATGTAAGCTTGTCCTGAAAATCTTTGTAAATTAGGATGTTACATCTGAACCTAAGTGAAGCCAAGTCCATGTGAACAACTGCCTGCATGCTAAAGAGAGATTTGAACAAGCGGATACTGATCTGCGACATAAGGACTGAGAGCCGGAGGGTTTAAAACCTAACCGAGGAAGATGACCTCGTCTCCTCACAAATGATCAATTTGCATTGTAGTACATTCAGAAAATACCTATGTGGTGAGCATTGAAGGTGACCTGAAATTGCAGGAACAATTTGGTTTAGGAACCATACAAAGTTAACAGGGAACAACAGCAACCGTAAAATGTCATCCAGCTGCTCCCACTTCTTCACATACCCTGTAATTCACTCTTCAAATTAGTAATTTAAGATGTCACAATTTCAAACTTGTTTTACTCTGGCAGACTGCAATTTGGCTGGTTTTACTTTGATTGCAGCAATCCAGAGATCGATGTTTCTTGATGCGCAAAAGAGAGTTGTGACAAACGCGCTCAGAACAGTCTAGTCACAGCAGAGTTCCGAGGTACTGCGAGACCAGATACATGTTACTCAACATTCCATAAATGGATATGCTGCTCAAATATGAATTTACCTTGAAAAAATGAAAGACAAGAGGTGTTTGGCAAAACAGGAACAGTTGGTTTATTTAAATGCAGTGGCCGGGAGAGCAAGCAACAGAGTCGGGGTCTAAAGACTGTCTCAAAGCACATTGGTTTCAGCCATCATTTTATACATTACATAAAGCATCATTAAGCGATTTGTACAGTCCTTTGGAGACACAAATCTGGGTCTGGTCACGAGACCATAAATCTGGTTGCAGAAGCGCAGGTGGGCCTTGACCTTTTGTGGACACAATGTAGGGTCAGTGGGTATGTGCCCAGATGTCCAGCATGGGGAGCGATTGATCACTGCGTGTAGTGTGCCTGCTGTGTTCTGATTGGCTGTGTGTTTCTAACTTACAGTGGCATCTGACTTTATGGTGTTTTTGAGAGTGTGCGCCCCACTGAGCAAACATTTTTTATTGGGGCCAATCTCTTGAGACATTTGTGGTGTTACTGCCTATCTGCGGGGTCGATCTGGGCTTTCCTGTTTGCGCGCTTGTCTAAGGGATACGCATCCCCCCAACCTATGATCTGCCAATCAGTTGCTTCAGGCCAGGTTGTAGGGCCTGCCTAACCACGTATCTCTGACTCAAGTTGAGGGGGAGGTCATATTGGGTGAATTCAACAAAGGAGATGCAAGTTCGTTATTATACGTACATATATCATTGTGTACATCAACATCGGATTTATCAATATTAACAGATGGATGTATTTACGTGTGCGTTTGCGTTTGCGTGTGTGTTTCTGGGAGTGTCTGCGTGCGCCTCTGTATCTGACTGTATGTTGAACATCCCTTGTTTACAATTTTAGTTTTGTAGAGAGAAGGAAAGTCATGAATTTACAACAAATCTCTTAATGTGGCTGCAGCAGGGCATGGACACACAAAAGGCCTCATTATGAGTACTCCCGGTAAAACAGTAACCATAGTTTTAAACTGAGCCCTTTCACATAGAGACACTGAAAGCATTGAAAAAATGGAGGAAGAGGAGAAAACCCAAATGAGGTCGATGATGTAGTGTTGATTCATGCTCTTTATTTCCCAAAACTTGTAATCACCAATATTTCGCTACCCCCAGATTTACCTGGACCCAGACAATTGTAATTCTGGTGGCAGGAAAATAAAGGAGACTTTTACTGAGCACCAATGTATTTTTCCCTTTTTCAACAGTCTGTGATGCAATAAGTTAAGAGTATATGTTCGAGCTTGGGTCTGAAACAAACTTAACTGTAAACTATGTATTACTGTAAGTCCAAGGTTTGACACATTCTCCGTCTGTAAAGGGAAACTAGGAGTGTGGGCATTAATTACCAGCAGTTTAGCTACTGTACCTGTATGTTGGGCAAAATACAAAGTTTTCACATTCTCGTTCTTCAAATAAAGTGTCTGGGCATTCCAGACCCCCATTCTCAGCGTGTTCAATAATGATCCTGTATCGTGACTGTTTCACTGATGTGACATTGTCTGAAAAATAGAAAGAGCAAAGTTATCAACTACTAACAAGAGGCGTGTGGATGAAATGCAATTGTATAAATCGTTCCACGAACATGCGGCTTCCAATATGATTGCTTGTAGTAGATTATAGTGGCAAACACAAGACTACCTGGCATGGAGGGCTCTGTGACACATAGAGTCAGGTGTATGAACATTTAGAATAGTGATTTCCAAATAGTGACTTTTTTCTGAACAGCTATTTAGTAGTCACTATTTTCAATGTATGAAAGTATTATTTTTAAATTAGCAATTCCTAGTGGGTCACAAATTAACCTACCTCATAAATAATATTGAGGTAGGTTGTAATTTGTGTACCGTTAGGAATGACAGACATCACCCGGGATGGTGGCCTGCTGGGGTCAGCAGACCACCATATCTATGACTGCTTTTAAATAAAGCATTTTTTGTAAAGCAACCCGTTTTCCTTGTAGAAAACGGGTTGCGTATAAAAAAAAAAAAAAACGAACAAGCATTGACAATGCCAATAGGTCTGATTTTAAAGGAATGATGTATGTAAATGTGATGATTTACAAGTAAATTGCATAGAATTTGATATGTATTTGTGTTGAAGCAAATAACTGTACAATAATATAGGTTAAGATGAAACGGTCAGCTGATAGTTACACTCTAAGGCCAGAGCTAAACATCCATGTAGAATAATAACTGCCATACTCCCATTTGTGCTTTAGCCAGAGGAAAATACCATCAATCTTCTAGTTATCTAAGACATTTTAATAGCATTACAGTGTCATGTGTGTGTGTCTGAAGTTTTCAGCTCAGGCAGCTGGAAAAATAAACAAAATGATCACAGCTGTGTGGAGGGCAAGGACATTTTTGTGCAAGCACACAAATTCTGCCTAATCAAAACATGTACTCCTGACTCCCAGCATGTGTGTGGAGCCAAAGCCCCTTTCTAGTGATACTCACATAATAGTTTGGCACCATCAGCGCTGTCAAGCCAGACCATAAAAATGAACCAATCAACTTTCATTTTTTAACAGTAGGCTTTGGTCCGGTGGGCCACTGCCTACTATTAAAAATATATTTTTTTAACATTCTCAAAGGGGAAGGTGTCCCTTAAGGACCCTGCCTCGTTTATGAATGGCTTACCACCTCCTTTGAAGAGGTGGCAATCCATTATTGTTTTGCGACTGGAATTAAGCCACAAAACATTGATACATACCATAAGGAATCGCTGTTTGGAAGGGACACCTTAAACACGCCCCTTCCAAACAGCTAGCCCTTATGTTTTTCTAAAATCATTTAGCGAATCGGTAACATGTTACCAAATCGGTATATGGATTTAGTACATTTGTACAAGCCATTTAGCGTTCGCAAATCCTGTGATAAGACAAATCACAGGCTTTGCAAGCACTATATAGATTCATGCATTTGGCCCAGAGACTTAAAAATGATCTGATTATTAAAAAGGAGCAGGTGCAAACTTTTAAGGCGAGGAGTGATCAACATTCCTATGCAATCCTATGATCATTCTGGCTGTTACATTTTAGAAAACTGGTAGTTAAGCAATTAGACATTTGTGCTTGCCAAGATACCGATTGTCATGTTCCTAGGTACAGGCTACAACCTCCTGGACTTCCTCATTGGGTTAAAGGGAGTGTGGTAATTGACAATACTTTAGAACAGAGTAGCTTTTATTCTGTCCTGTTTTGGTTTTGGGATTCTGATTGCCATTTAGAATAAAGTAGTCTTTAGATAAATAGGTAACCCCTGTTGTCTTGAAATTTCTATCAAGTAGCAACTAACAGGCACATATACGATAATGTTTGATAGTCGAGCTAAATATGTCAGCATTTATCATAATATCTAAAGCCCTAAAGTTTGTTTTGTGCACTGGAAAAAATATGCATAATAATGTCTTAGTGCTACAAACTTTTTAGATTCTGTTGCACCAATGTCCTGCCTGATGAAATTTCCTGAGCTGATCTCGGGAAGCAGGACGTGTGGCTTCACAAGAGCATTTTGGACCAGGTTGCTGTCGGAGGGCTGCAGCCCACGGCTGTTGTACTCGCCTGAAGCTGGCTGACCCGCAGGTATGATTTCCTGTGCTCTCGTTCTCCTCTCTGGGGGTACCTTGGTAAATGATGCCATTGGCATCTCCATATTGCTTTACCTTCTTTTACCCAGAGTCCTCTATCAAGGATTTCTGGAATATATCCTGCCCTTCCCAACATGGACACCCTACCATTAGTTGCTATGATTTCATTCCCAACACAACATGATTAAGCTCTCTTCCAGTGAGGTAGTTTCTGTCTTTAGGGTATAAAAGCCAGCTGATCTGTTTCTCCTTGCGTCGCAACACATCTTTCTCACTGTTGGAGTGCTTCCACACTCCTGATCAGTTTTAGGATTTCCTTGACCTTCAGCCATATAGTTCCCGCTCCTGGCACTCCTGTATATCCTGAGGTCTTCTGCACCTTGGAGTCTAGGCTCCTGTCCTTGGATATCTAGTGTTACCTGGAGCCTTGCTGTCATCTAGGATGTGTTTCCTCCATCCGGGGCTCCTTCTGGAATTCATCATTTGCTTATGTTCTTTCCATGTGTTGGCTACTGGATTGGGTTGCCCTTTCCTCTGGCAGACTGCTTCTAAAACCCTTGGCTTCTTAACCTCCCTGGAGTCAAAAACTTTTAGTTAGGCATCCGGTTCATGACAGGTTCTATAGTTTTGAGACAGAAGTCCTCAGCTTTGGTCAGAGTCAGGTATCGAAGAAGGGGAAAATTGGTGAGAACACCAGCATTTAGTTGGTCTTCCAACACTCTTTGGCAAATATATCCTAAAATGAGGATCATTCTCCCAACATCTATGCTAACTACATGTTAGCTATTAAAGTCTCTCTTCTTAATAGAAACATTAGAGCATTTCAAAAATGATTTAGGAGGGTCCAGGACAATCTACTGGGCGATTTGTGCACCCTTTAGAAAACCAGAGAAGAGCAGCTGAATGCAGGAGTTGCATTCAAGACTAGCATTTACATGGGTTACTATTCACTAGTACAATTGTAGCCTCCCCAGACATTTGACTGAGCTCTGAAGGATACCCACAAGATGTGGTGCAATCCCACAGGCCATGCCACAATGACCAAGTCAGGAGTAGTGGCTGAACAGCCCTGATGGTATTGCCTCGCTCTGAGCCCGGTAACCCTCACTTTGGCATTGTGAATCAATTAAGCACAGTATTAAACTATCATTTCAACCTGGCAAAATGAATCTTTTGCCTAGCCTAAAACTTCCTTTTTAATACTTAAAACTCACGCCTAAGGTAGGCCCTGAAGGCCCATGGGGTAGTGCACAATGTATTAAAAAAGCAGGACATGGTTACCTGAGTTTTACATGTCATGGCAATGAAACAACTCCTAAACTTGGTTTCCACTGTTGTACGGCTGATCTCTCTCACTGACTAACAGTGGATTACCTTATTACATTTATTAAGATTAGATCTGGAGCAGATAGAGATATGCTGTTCAGGAACAAATGAATTGTAATCTAAAATCCTCTTTAATGGTAAAGACAGATTTTAGGTTACAATTCAAAAAATACAACTTTTAGAAAGTTGGAATTTTTTTGCCCCAACCATTTGTGCCATCTGCCAGTGTACTGGGTCATATGACTGTAAATGGCTCTGCTGTTGAGGTTTGTGTATTGCTGCTTCCAGACAGTAAAACAAAGGGGGCTTTGCGTGGACAGGATGAGCCATCCTGGCATGATAACTGGGGAGTAGCTGCACCCAGGCCCACGTACACTTCAAAGGGCTTTACCTCCAGACCACACAAAGGAATCTGACACCAGGCCTGCCCTATATTTTGCTACCCCTGGGCAGTTTGGAGCCTTGGCAGGGGAAGGGGACGAACTTTCCATAACCAGATGTGGGAGTAGGACAGAGGGTCCCTACGTACGAAAGCCGCTACCAGGTATACATTTTTGGACCTCCAAAGCCACTCTTCAAAACATTCCAGGACCTGTGGAAGTCACAGAGGACTGCCCTGATGCCAGAGGACTGCCCTGCTGCTTGAAGGACTACCCTGTTGGCTGAAAAAGAAGATTGGACCTGCTTGCCTTCATCCCAGGATAACCAGGATGACTCCAAGGGTCAGTTAGCTGACTTCCTGGGAGAGTTAAAAGGAAACATCAAGCTTCAGAGACCTCCCTGCAACTGCCCAGCAGACCGGCTGCAACCGGACCTGTCTGGACCAGCAACTGGACCTGTCTGAGTCCTGCCGGCCTCTGCTGGAGTGAGTCCTGATCCTCAAGAGGTGCCGCCCCAGGGTATGGATCCTTGGCTAGTACCGGAGTGTACTCCTTCTTAAAAGTAGCTGAAAATCCTGCATTTAGGCTCCCCACAAACGGGCCTATTCGCGCAAAGACTCTTCCACCCGCAACAACAGCTAACACGATGTTCAGGAAAGAACTGCTCTACATGCCGACAGTTGGCACCTGTGATGACCAGCAACACAAGACCTGCAATTCGTGCTACAGCCACGGCAGTCCACAACGACCGCCAACGCAAAGCTATAGCAACAACAGTACATGGTGCTTGGCCATCTCTTTGCACTACAGTGATGACTTTCTGCAACACCTGACCTGCTCTTTGCGCTACAGCGAAGACTGTCCATGATGCTCAGCCTCCTCCTCGCGGCCTGCTTCACCACAAATGGAAATCTTCGCACCAGATTTAAAAGTTAGCTTTTCAACAGGTATAACCTAGTCCCTGCTTCCAATCTGTGCTCCATCGTGGTTGGCCTGGACTTGTGACTTTCCCCCGGTCTAGCGTGACCAGATAACTGCGAGTGGTGCTTTGTGCTTTTAGGGGCAATTTTTCACCAAAAACTTTAAAATTGAATATCTCCAGTTCTATTGATTATTTTTTTATCATTCCACTGCACATGGAATAATTTTATTTACTAAAATGTATTCCATTGTTCTAAATTGGTTTGGGATTTTTCTTGTGTTGTGTTTTCACTTTATTATTGTTTGTGTGCTACATAAATTCTTTAGACATTACCTCTAAGTAAACCGAGACTGCTTTTGTGCCAAGCTACCAGAGGGTTGAGCACAGGTTTATTGATTTTTGTGTTCACCCTGACAAGGATTGAGGTTGTTGCCTGAGTGGAGCTTCCACAGACCCTCAACCAATAACCCAAGTTCAAACACCCTCAGAAAAAGTGCACTACGTTTAACAGTAACTTATTTTATCATACCAGTGCGTGGCAAATGCTAAAAAGTGCTACATATCTAATATGTATGTGCTAGCAACATTTGTGTGATAAAGTGCCTGGTCTTATATACCTACATCAGGGATTTGTTTAAACATTTAAAAGTATATTATCCATATTTTAACATGTTATTGTTCTGAAAAACACACAGGGGCGCTTTAATAACGCAATGCAATGCATTGTATTAAGAGTGTTATTTCACACTACTGGTGTCAATACAACTAGTTAGTAAAAACGTATAAAAACGTTATTGTTGTCTGTGGTGCGAAAAGAATAAAGTTTCCCAATCATCCAGCTTTGTAAATCAAATTAGACAATTCTTATTCTGAGCATATCTAGGAGCAATCTACTGAGCAGCATGTTCCCACTGCTGCAGAACTTTAATTTAGAGTAATCTTAAAAAGAGAACACAGTCGAGGAGGTTGAAAAATAATTAATACCCTTTCTGTTTAATTGTGTGGGATTTTGTAATCACCAGAATCCAAGTAATTTTCTTGTGAACCCCAACCTATTGTATTCAGATTCCTCATATGCACTGGATTTGCCACCTAAAAATAAACAGCTAATAAGAATGGGAATCACAGAGAAAAGCTATTTTTGAAGCACAAACTAATTTACATCAAAATCAGCTGAAATGGTTTGTCCATTAGGAATTCTTGTCTATAGACAAAAGCAATATGCAAGATATTATGATATCCAATGTTTCCACCTCCGAATTATTTAAATGGTATTTGCAACATTAGTTAATAAAACTAGTTTCCAATAAATGCAGGTAGTGAAGTATAATAGACTTTAGAGAAGTGTGAATAATTTCACATGCATATCCTTTATGGGTTAAATACTCGAATTAAAAGAATATGAAACAGAGGAACCAATTTACCAATCCAAGGGCAGTCCCAATACAAATAAAAAGTGTGGTTCCCTGGTGGAATCATATTTAACTGTTTATAGGAAATGTCTTAAGTTTACATTGTGGCTGTTTAATGAATATGAAACACATCCACGTATGGAAGCTCAATAAATTGTATTTTCATGGTGGGTCTTGAAATGTAGGAGTCTGTCAGCTACCCCTGATGCTTTTGAAAAAATCAAGAAAACAAAGCGTTTTAAAAAAAATGAAAAATAATATGAAAATCAGGATTTCTTTCAATCACATAACTGTAATGCTTCATAAAAATAGTTATTGAATCATCTTTTAATTGGAATGCAGAAGGGAGGTTTGTGTGTGGAGGGCGGCGATGTCACAAATATTCTGTACGTAAATAAAACGATTTGTTCTGCATGAAGCATCAGAAACCAAAATACCGCTTCTGATTCCAGATAGCATCCATTAGTAAGTAAGAAGAGCAACTAACTTTGGCAAAATGTCAGTAGGCTAGGGACCACATCTACAAAGTCTGTCATTCATAACTAATTGTACCTTTACAGACCTAAAGCCAAATGTCTGACCTACTCCTTAAGGTTTTGTACATAAAAAAACAGAGCCTGGATTTATGGATTCCATTTCACGTAATTTCTTCATACAAATAAATAAAAAGATTGCATTAAAAGTAGCTATTCTGTTGAGCCTTTTCTGTATTTTCTTTTCTCAGAATTGTATGTTACAGCTTCGGCTTACATTTAGAACAGTGGCGTATTCCAGCAATTTGGAAATACTGTTAAAAAAAAGATAAACTGAATATTTACACTTAAGAGATATGCGTAAACTAGCCCAGATTTACAAATGCTTTGCCTCAGGTTTGCGTTACTTTTGTGTTTGGGTATACTGTCTGATGCAAATCTGGATTTGCGTTGTATGGTATCACAAAGTAATGCAAAGATTTGCAATGTGCCGCCTTATATTTCATTGTATCAAGGGGGTTTTCCATGAGGGGTGCACAGGTGTTCCCATCCAACCACCCGTGAGTTGTGATGCATATCCCTATCTACAACAACTTGGAGGCAGGGATTTGCTCCAAAATTAAATGCTTCCTTGACATAGGTGCAACAACGAGAATGTTTTTCATTTTTCCTCGTTTTCCTACTTTGCAAGTATGCTGCATAGTACAGCACACATACAAACTGGGAAAAGCCTTAAAACATCTGTTCTTTGGAGCATGCAAATACCCTTGCACAATGGCACAAGGGTGTCTCCATTGGTGCGTGGCTTCCAAACGCGTGCCAGCACAGGGAGAGAGAACAGTACCACATCTTACGAGATATGGTGCTGTTCTTCTCTCTATACCATGGCCCTAAAATGATCCTGCGCAGATGCAGAATTGGTCTATTGAGGCTAGAGGTGTAACTTTTAGGTGGCAATCAGAAGATGCCCACCACACATGAATTCAGAACATTTTGAAAAGATTAGCAATTGGAACTTTTTTTAAACAGAAAGAAGTGGTTAGGGCAAAAGCCCAGTCACTTGAGGCCGCCCTAATGAAGCTCGCAAGACAGCTACTCGGCCCAAGCCTAACCCCGCTCCTAACAGTAATGAAAGCCAAGATCACAAACTATTTAACATATGGCCAAGAGATTATGCTGGGGACCAACTTTAACATGCTGAACAAAATAACAACCAGAATCTTCAAGTGAGTCTGGCACTTGCCAAAATCTGCATCGCCAGCTCAGGTAAGGCTTGAGTTTGGGCTACTAGATCATCGAGGCGTTGAGGCCGGCTCATACATTAAGCTGTGTAATAGATTGTGTAGCTCCAGAGAAAGTAGACTGGAGGCCAGGCAGTGGCAAGAAATATCGGCCAGCCAAATCGGCCAAAAACACAGACGCCACCTCGAACACTCCCTGCAGCTACTTGATATTGAAGAATACTGGGGAACAAACCCATCCCAGCAGGCTTTAAAGCTCTCTATCAAAAGAAGTGTTCGTCTCCGGTCCTTTCACTCAGATAGGGCACAATTGTCCAAAAGAAAACACGCCTGCTCAGTTATCTCGGAATTCAAGCCAGGGGCAGAGGCGCCCTATCTATCAAGCACTTATGCACTCTCATGGGAGAAAAGGTTCATGGCACTGAGGATGGACAAATTACCCTTCTTAAGACACCTACCAGAATGGTGCCGCTCAAGTGACAGCACCGAGTGCAGGGGTGCGGCTACCACTCGGAATAAATTGAGCACGTGCTCTGCATCTGCCCTGCATTGCTTAACGACAGAAGGATCCTGCTGCGGGGTGAATGGAACAAACATGGAGCGCGATCCTGTCGACAGGCCATCATAGCTGCTATAAACCCAGAAAACACGATGCTCAACATCTGGTTCACCAAATTTGTCACAGGAGCGGCCAAAAATCTAGGAATGACAGGTCTGCAAGCACTCCCACCTCAAACTGCACTCCCGTGATATCACCGAGCTTCTAACGATCCTCTGAACACTCTGAGCCAACCCTCAAATGCTGCTTTTGTTTCTACTGTTTCACTTCCTCTCATTTTATCTTTCAGAACGTTAATGTCCGGCCGTCTTTTATTTGCCCTCAATAAGAATGATATTGTTCTAGTCAGCCTATGTTAAACACTAGATAATCCATGAATTCAGACAATTACGAACATATAACCACCAGTGACATTCCGCCCTAATGAACTTTCAGCAACATCACCGCTTCTTTCTTAAACTATTTTGTATCATCGATCTGCTTTTTAACTTTTAGTAACATCACTGCTTCTTTTTAAATCATTTTGTATTAGCGAAATGCTTTTTAAACTCTTTTGTACATAAGTACTTTTTTTAATTGTCATGATTTTAAGTAATCAAACAATAAAGACAAATTGAATTGAAATTGAAATTGATTAGCAAATGTGTAATTTAGTTAGTTAGGGCTTCTCATAAAAACACTGACCTAATTGGTTACAGCTGTTCCTCAATACATGGGTATCAAAACAATCAACACAAAAATCAACAATTTTAAATGACCAAAACCATTTTTTTTGCTTCTTTTTCACATTGATTTAAGTCTACAGTCCTGCATAGGATTTGCCTTCATACATCCCCAGCAGGGCCTGTAAGGTCATGTTGCTTAAATGAGGAAAACAGGTTTATTTTCACCAAAGTAAATTTAAAAAAATGTTAGTTCAAAATTTGCACGTGTAACAAAGAGCATAAAAAATATAGCTGCCTTTAGTTTGAGTGCACCTGTATGAGTGTGGAAGCAAAAAGGGATAGTATGTGTGAGAAACAGAAGGCTAGAAAGAGGGGAAGGAGAACGAGAGAAGGTTAAGTGTAAGGGAAGCTCAGATGTGTCGGGAGAGAGAAAGAGGCATATGAAAAGTGCAGGTAAGAGGTGATTGCGCAGGCATCTAGTCATGTAAGACTGAAGAAAAGTCGAAGGTTTTGGCCAACCATGATGAAGCGCGGTTCACAATACATAAAGTGCATTGGGCCCAATCTTGGCTTACCTACTGACTTAGACAAAATTGGAAGAAAAATGTATGAGAAGGTAAAGTTCAGTGGGCAAAGGCATCTGGCAGTGTCTGAGAAGGAGGTGTTGTTGTCTGCGAGTTGCTGGGCAAAGTTGATGTGAAGATTTCGATGTTCAGACCTTGTCACTTTTTGGGAAGTAAAAAATCTCCAGCTGAACAAAGCTGTAGGGTGTAGGTGATGAGGGCTCCACAAGGCTCGATACTGTTCTGACGATGAGCCACTCAACATGATTTATTACTGTGGAGAAACACGCAGCGGGAGCTACTGCAAAGTCAGGCCGACTGGCAATTCATCTTAGATGCAGAAGCAATCAGGTAGGTAGTGATCTCCTGTCAGTTCTCTGAGCACTTTCTGGCTGAAAATTTTCAAAGCTCCAAATGTAGTTTTTTCGCTGTTTTGGCACCTTTGGCACCACTTTCAAGGGCCCAGGACTGGGTGAGCACCACCTAGAGTTTAGGACACACTTCAGGCAAACTCCAGGTGCAAGTCAAACGTTTTTTGAGCATATTGCATACCTGTGGCTCATAACAGCTGTAGCCAACTATCCTTTAGAATCACTCTGGAACTCCTGGGTTCAAGCAGCAAGGCACTCCTTAATCAGCAGGACAGTCCTCCGAGAGTACAAGGCAGGCCTTCTGAGTGCCCTTGGTGGCTGAGGCAGCTCCTTTGAAATGTAAGCGGGGCAGGGAACAGCTCCAACTCTTGAATCCTGGCGGGATGGCACATCCTCCCAAAACCTGGTCCCCCTTTGGCTCACTGTCTGGGAGCTATACACAAAGGGAAACTGCCATGCTATTAACAATCATGTGACCCAGGACACAGGCTGCAGGCACCAAATGGTTAGGAGAGGAAAATGCTAGCTTTCTAAAAGTAAAGAAAACAATTGGTCCCAGACAAAAATTGCTTACAGTTGAGTTGTAGACGGTTTGGTTAATTGAGAAGATATACATCAAAATGTGATTTAATTAGCATATGTGCATAAGAGGCATATATCATTTACCCCAGAAAAGTGTATATGCGTATTCTACAGTATGGCACCAAACATAAGGCACCCAAACTGAATTGAATTGCAGAGAATAATTTATTACTACTGCGTCTTATTCAACTAGTACCAAACACAGACAAAATCATAATATTCAGAATAAATTGTCAAAGAGGTTACTCCAAGACGGAGAAAAGGAGTGGAAGTTAGTGCTCGTGTGTGGGATAGAAAAATAAGGAGGAAGGAGATCAAGAAAAAACATCCAAGGGATAAATAATTCAAATCATTGAACAAAAAGGATCTGGCTGTGATTCTCAGCGGGGCCAGTATCCCTTTGTAACGAGCCTGCCCCTTAACAGGAATTAGTTACAAATGATTGGAAGTTGTTTCGTAGCGTGATGCACAGAGAGTCATCATCTGTGATTAGGGCAGGAAGGGGTTGATATTGATTGCAGGCTCTCTGGGGGAATTGTCGATGTTTCGACCCTGACGCAAAGAAGGTAATTTAGATCCTCTGCCACGGGTCTTCCTCAGGACAAGGGGAGGGGAGACGACCTATAGTTGAGGTGTCTGTTCACTGCCACCGAGTGGTGGGTAGTCCGCACACGAGTCGCGGTAAAACCGATACACTAATCGGGTATGTAAGTGACCACTTCACTTTAATCTTCATAAGGGGATAAATCACCCCGAGGTATACCGCATAGAAGTTGCGGCGTGAAACCCTCTATTCAATTAAGGCTGCCAGTATATCCATGTTTCCCAAATTGCTCTGGGCTTCAGAGCGGTCCGCACACGTCGGTGTCTTGTTCCAAATGACATTGTTTTTTCTTGATCTCCTTCCACCTTATTTTTCTATCCCACACACGAGCACTAACTTCCACTCCTTTTCTCCATTTCGGAGCAACCTCTTTGACAATTTATTCTGATTATTATGATTTTGTCTATGTTTGGTACTAGTTGAATAAGACGCAGTAGTAATAAATTATTCTCTGCAATTCAATTCAGTTTGGGTGCCTTCTGTTTGGTGTCATACTGTAGAATGCGCATATACACTTTTCTGGGGTAAATGATATATGCCTCTTATGCACGTATGCTAATTAAATTGCATTTTGATGTATATCTTCTCAATTAACCAAACCGTCTACAACTCAACTGTAAGCAATTTTTGTCTGGGACCAATTGTTTTCTTTACCGATCGATACCCAGGTCCTTGGACAGCCTACTGGGTTACCCCATGTATTATAATAGCTTTCGAAAAGTAGCAAACACAACAAGGTGATGGACGGAGTGCCAAAACCTTTCAACCAGTCACCCCTAGTCAAGAGTTCTGGGCTCATTCCATCGTTCTCTAGCTCACTATGCCAGCCCAGTTTGTACCCAGCCATATGAAAGTCAGTCTTGACCCTGCCTACCCTGAAACCAGTCCTAAAATGTTTGTTTCTGGTCCAGGCAGGTTAGGGCTGGACTGTTCCCATGACGAGGAGGGTCAAGACTGGTTTGCATATGGCTGGGTCCAAACTGGGGTGGCGTAGTGAGCAAAAGAATGATGGATTTAAACCAGATCTCTTGACTGGGGGGGGAATGTGTGAATTATTCAGCATTCCATCCATCAATTGTTGCCACAGCATTTATCGCCCTAAGTTTGATGGGTATGCCCTGGCATGGGTCCCTTGCTTGCTGTGCCACTGGATGCAAGCTAGTCTTGCTGATGAGGGGTGATACACCAAAACCAGTCCCAGGATGCTTGTTTCCGGTACAGGGAGGACTCAGCTTGGCTGTTCGGGCTGGACTGTTCCCATGAGGCGAGGGTCAAGATGGATTTGCATATGGCTGGGTCCAATCTGGGGTGGCGTAGTGAGCAAAAGAATGATGGATTTGACCCAGATCTTTTGACTTGGGGTGAATGTTTGATTCATTCAGCATTCTGTCCTTCAATTGTTGCCATAGCAGCTCTCTAAAAGTGACATTTTCAAAATAGTGAAATAAATCACAATTCTTTAGAGACCAAACATGACATTTCCACCTGTTCACTTATGTATTTTAGGAAATTGGGTTATTTGTCGGCAGAGGTGAGACCCTTCTCAAGAAGCAACCAGAATTCTTCTCAGGGTTAAGTTACAATCAAATGCTATAGCAACCTGTGATCAACCCTCGGGTAGCGTGGCACAGAGCTGTCAGACTTAGCTTAGAGGCAATGTGTAAAGTATTTGTGCACCACTACAAACATTAAAACAGTGAAAACCCACCACAGACACAAGTTGTGACCAGCCGGAGGTGGTGGAAGCAAGATGGCGGCAGGCTAGGCTAGGCTGTCGCTGCAGTATGATCCTCACGGTCCTGTGAGCTCCTCTCAAGATATGTCCTGCTGCTGAAATCAGATGGATTAACTAAGGATGACCCTGTCGGTGCTGAGCTCGTTGTTGGAAAGATTAGCAGAGAGGATAAACTATTGTACCCTTATATCGGAAAGAACAGTGAGAACAATCATACTGCAAACAGAGCTGGTTTTTACCTGTTGGCGGATCTGTCAGCTGTTGAACTCAGGCTGTTGTCGGTCGGGGCGCGTGCAGGAACAGGGCAGAGTGAACTGTGGGGGAATGGGTCCGAAAGCACCCCCGGCGACGCAGGCCAAGACAGCGAAGAACTCCACTGCCAGCGGTCCGCTCCAGGGGGCCGCAGCAGTGGTAACACAAGCGCTGGAAACGGATGCAGGAGCAGGCGCGACCCGATTGCCTGGACACCGTGGTCAGAACTCGACACGGAAGGACCTAACAGGTGAGACGGTGACCCAGAAGCGGCCGTCCGGCTCGACAAATGCGGAGCTGTTTTCGGGAAAAAATAGGCTGCAGAAGCGCACAGAGAAAATGACCTCCAACGGTAATACTATGATGACGGATCTGGTGCTGGAGAGGGAGAAAGGGCTAGGCTCGATGGGCGCTCTGATGGATGCTCAGAACTGTGGAAATCCAACAACCAAAGCAACCCCGCAGGTAAAAGAGAAGGGAGAGGGAGATGCTCTGACGCTGCCCGTTGTATCTAATATAAGTGGTGTGTCTGATCTGGCAGAGTTAGCTAAATCAGCCCTCATTGAGCCTGCTGAGACTTGGGGGGATAGAGTGGAAAAAAGTAACTTTGAGGGATCAAATATTGACACTTTGGCTGCTACCAAGGGGGTGCGCGATGGCGGCTATGATGCTGTGGACGAGGTTCAGCAGGATGAGGGCAGGAATGCCCAGGCAAGTGATAAAATGTTCACAGTGGATGGGTTACCCCAACGGGCCAGTCAGATAGAACCGCCCGTAGCCCGACTTTCTTGCACTGGAAAAGTGACGCAGATCACCATGCAAGGGGGAAAGAAAGTACTAGATACAGGCATGAAGTCTGGGGGTCCATCTTATCCACGGGCGAAATATTCAGCACAGAAGATTCATAGAGGGAATGAGACTGATATAGAGACAACTGATTATTTTTATTCACTGTCAGATGACACAGAATCAGTGGATGACTCTCTATCCTCGACAAGCGCTAGCGAGGCGGAAAATGAAAGTTTGCATGACACTAGTGGGAGGGACTCTGCCGCAACGCTACGGATTTCTAAAAGGGTAGTTAAATCTTCAGCCTATATAAGCCCAGAGGTGCAAGACTTAAACTGGGATTACTCACCTGTAAACCAGCTAGTGGGGCACAAAAACAAACTGCCTCCTGACACGGAACCAGTCCCCATCACAACGTTGGATGCGATATTACAGTCAGTCATGGCTCACCGGGAAGAGGCCTGACAGGATAGTAGACGGTCTCAAGCAGCTATCCGGAAAGTTCAGGGATCAGTACGCAAAATAGCTAAAGTATGTAATGAGATCTCGGATCGTATAACAGAACTCGAGACAAGAACTGGAAACATGGTGGCGGACATGGTTTCAATTCAGGTGCAGTCTGCATCACATGAGGCTAGATTTACAGACGTACAGTGGAACCTGGAAGAACAAGAAAACCGCCAACGGAGGAATAACCTTCGATTCTTAGGTATTCCGGAGGATAAAGGGGGTACAGATATCCGTCTCTATATGATTGATCTTTTAGCTAAGGCGTTCCCCGAGGTGGAAGGTTGGAACTGGGCCCACGAAATCCAACGGGCACATCGGGTGCCCATGACTGTCAAGCATCAGCCGGGAGGAGAGGCTAGACCCCGCGCGGTACTCGTCTATTTTGGGAACGTTCTTCTCCGGCAGATTATTTTTGAAAAGGCCAGACCGTAAATGCAAATTGGATGATGTAGAGTTCTTCGCACGCCCTGATTTCTGTCATGTAACCGTTGAGAGGCGTTGGAGACTACGACAGATGATAAGCCCTTTTCAAGTAAAGGGCGCACAGGCATATCTCATGAATCCGGCAAAGTTAAAAATTGTAATTGGTGATAATACCCGCTATTTCACTTCGGAAGTTAAAGCTAAAGAATTTATGGACGAGCTAAATGGAAAGAAGTAGGGAGGCCTGGATATGAGAGAATGTACGGACTGGACGAATCTATTAGATATTTGATAAGGGAGGTGGGGGAGGGAAGGGAAGGGAAGGGGCGACAGAGGTAGATTGTATGTGCTTGGATAGGTACTACTTTTTCTTATGACTGTATAACAGTATATGGTTTTTTCCCTTTCCTTTCTTTCCTTTTGTAACGTAGACACTCAAAGGAATTTTTGTGCTCTGGGTTGTGGACAAGGGGCAGTGGTATGGTCGGTGTAAGGTGTTTTAATGTTATGATGTAACAATGCTTTAATGTTATGATGTAATAATGTTTGGTATTGTGCTAAAAGGCAAAAGTGGGGGGGACTTACGGACCGTGACGCAATACTGCTTCATCTCCTACTAGACCATTGGTCTAGCAGCTTCCAGGGGAAGGGTCTGGGGTGGGGGGGCGGGCAGTCTGGGGTGGAAGGGGACAGGTGGGGTGGGGGAGATTGGGGAATAAGGGGAGAAAAAGCCAGACAAGGTGCATGGAAATGGTGAAAAGAGAAGGAAGAATCAGTAAGACGAGTATAGGACAGGTTAGCTGGGTAACTCAAAAAGTAGGGTATGGATAAATTAAAGATCTATACAGTTAATGTGGCAGGGCTTAACGATAGGGCTAAAAGAGATAAGATATATGAGATTTTGCGATATATCAGTCCGGAAGTTATCTGCCTGCAGGAAACCCATATTCCATGGTGTAATCGGGCTGTCCTCCAGATAAATGGCTATGATTTGGCCGTCTGTTCTTCGCAGACGTCCATGATAAGAGGAGTAGCGATATTTATTAAACATCGAGTCGGAACTAGTAAGCGTACCCTGGCGGACAAATGGGGTCGGTGGGCAATTGCTTTATTAAGCATGGGGGTTACAATCGGGACTATTTATGCCTCAAATCAAGACGATTCCGAGATTTGGGAAGAGTTGGAGGTAGAGCTTGCCACATGGTCAACCCCATTAATATTATGTGGGGATTTCAATATCCATCTTGGGACCTCACAGGAGGTAGGGCTGAGGTATACTGGGAGGAAGCCAAAGGTTAATCGGACAATAAATACACTTAAGGTCAGCCATGGATTAGTGGATGTGTGGGCGGCTAAGAATGGTCAAGACCCAGGATTTACATATTTTTCATGTCCACATCAAAAAAGCGTACGCCTGGATTACTTTTTGGTCTCAGCTCAGATTCTTGGGGAGGTAGAAATCATTAAACTGCCGCGAATTTTCTCAGACCATAATCCTCTTTTGTTGGGAGTAACATGTCAGGGTATGGATGGGCAGCCTCGCTCTTGGACTTTTAATAGGAAACTTTTAGTTGATGATGATTTTTTAAAGTTTATTAAAAAATGGGTCAGGGAGTTTTTTGATTTAAAACGTTATAGTGCTTTTCGCGCGATTGTGTGGGATGCATTTAAGACCAGTCTAAGGGGGGGAAGTGATAAGCTACGTCGGCCAGCGGCGTAAGCTACGTAAGGATCAAATTACCGCTTTTATGACTAAATTGGCACAACTGGAAATGGAACACATTAACTTGCTAGATCAGGGGAAACCAGAGAGAGTGAGTGAGAGTAGGCAAGAGATAGCTATTGTAAAGGCAGATATAAATAGCTTCTTTCAGATACAAGTTGCCCAGGCGTATCAGACACATCAAAGAGAGATGTATGAATATGGGGAGACGGCTGGTAGACTTTTGGCTCTTAGGACCAGGCAAAGGGCTTCGCAG
Source organism: Calotriton arnoldi (assembly GCA_963921515.1). Classification (NCBI taxonomy): domain Eukaryota; kingdom Metazoa; phylum Chordata; class Amphibia; order Caudata; family Salamandridae; genus Calotriton; species Calotriton arnoldi. The sequence goes on from CAWUFW010003019.1 coordinate 1,842,053, forward strand.
AATAATATAGCTGAAATTAAGAACTCTGAAGGGCAACTCGAAACTACTACGGCAAAGATTATGGAGGTTTTTGCACAATTCTATAGGTAATTATACCAATCGGATTCTAGTGATTCTGTTCAGGTAGGGAATGTGAGGAACTATCCACAACTCAGTAAACTCGATGCAGAGATATGTTCTAAGCTGGAAGAAGAAATCACACTGGAAGAAACAGTGATAGCTCTAAATTCCTTATCCTCTGAGAAAGCATCTGGCCCTGATAAAATTCCAGTTGAAATGTATAAGGCACTTCAATCTATTCTGGCTCCAATATTACAAGACCTGTTTCTTGATGTGCAATATCGTGGGATCCCTCCCGAATCTTGGCAGGAAACTGATATAGTAATATTTCATAAGAAGGGGAAACCACCGGAGCTGCCAGGATCATACCGACCTATATCGCTAATAAATTCCGATGCCAAAATCTACTCAAAGTTCTTAGCCAATCGGTTTCAGGGGATCATAGCCACACTAGTCTCGCCATGGCAACATGGCTTTATACCCGGCCGGGGCACTACAGACCATATCCGATGGGTGATCTCTTTGAAAGAAATAGCAGAAGTTAAAGGGGATGGTTTGGCTGTGATCCTCTTGGATGCCGAGAAGGCTTTTGGCCGGGTGACGTGGCAATATTTGTGGGAATCTCTAGCAGAAAGAGGGTTTGGCACTAGACTGATCACAGCTATTCAAGCGATGTATCATAGACCAACTACAAGGCTTCAAGTGATGGGGAATACCTCTGACCCAATTTTGGTGGCACAGGGCACTAGACAGGGCTGTCCATGCTCCCCAATCCTCTTTGCTTTATATATAGATCCCTTTATCAATCATCTAATTTTGAATACCGCGATTGAACCGTATAGAAATAATAGTTATGAGACCAAGGTGCTCGCCTATGCAGATGATATTGCTGTAGTCACCTCCAGGCCAGGAGCGGCAATTATCGAGATTGAGAATATGGCGGAGGAATTTGGGAGCAGGTCAGGCTACCGACTCAACAAGGGAAAGACTCAGATACATTGTTCAAGGCAGTGTATTTTACAAGACCAGTGACAGACCGACTCTGCCATGTATTTGGGGGTCAAGATAGGATTTAAACTGGATACATTATGGGCAAATAATCTTGACCCAATACTCAAGGATATCAGTATTGAGCTCCGGCGATTAGACAAACTGCATTTAACTATTGTAGGCAGGATTAATGTGCTGAAAATGAAAATTTTTCCTAGAATCTTATATTTATTTCGCTCTATTCCCCTAGAATTATCTCTTAATACAGTCCAGAAAATGAATGCTATCTTCTCGAACTTTATTTGGAATTATCATGAAATAAGACGGGCTCTAAAAACACTAACTCTCCCCCGTAAGAGAGGTGGCTGGGCCACACCAAACTTACTGTTTTACTACTGGGCAGCCTTTTTGCAACAGATGGGTATCTTGTTGGTAATGGATAGGACGGGTAGAGAGGATGGTTTACCATCCATATACCAGCTCGCCATGGGTAAGGAAGTAATAGGGCTGTTTCTTAGGCAGCTTGAGCCGAGTTATTATAAGAAAACTCGATTTAAGTGTATAAGGGCAGCCAGGTCGGTATGGGTCAAAGTTAGTAAGACGCTGAAAGTTCCCAAACTTAATAGATATACACCGTTATGGGGGTCATCACTCTTTTCAAAGGAAATAATGGATAGTATGGTTAGAGAGTGGGAACAGGCTGGTATACAACGGATAGCTTGTCTATATAATGATGAAGCACAGATAATCCCCTTCCAGGAATTAGTCGTGGAATTTGGAATTGATAGCAGGACGTATTTTAAGTATATTCAAATGAGGGGGTGCCTAAACCACCAAATTTTGGAAAGTGGATCGTTTAATTTAGGATCAGTACCCATATTGGATAAAGTGTATCGGGTGGCGCCCGGATTGGGGACTTCTATAATATGCTGATGGAAACTGTACCAGATGATTTAGGAAAAACAGAGACGCGATGGGTGGAGAAAATGGGGGACGAAGAGATAGATTTAGATATGTCATTGGAATTGGGGAAAAATATTTTTATGGCAGCTAACTTAAAAGCACAACACTATAAAACTCTTTTTGATTTGTATTATACCCCAGCCAAGCTTTTTAAGTGGGGGAAACGAGAATCGGGCAAATGTCCGAGATGTCATCATAGCCCCGCTGATAGTATACATATGTTTTTTGCATGTAACTCCCTCTATTTATTAAAAAACGGAATTGAGAAATTTTGGCAGGAAGCGCTCAATCATGTGAATAATATCAGCCCATCCATGATGCTATTTGGATTTGATAGCCGAGCTGAGTTATCTACGGCGCATAGGGATTTTGTATTTATTACAACTGCAGTAGCTAGGCTATTGATAGCTACGGCATGGAAGGATACAGAACCCCCGTCATATACTGCTTGGCTTAATCGGGTTTTGAATATCCATGTCCAGGAAACGGCCCTATACAACAACAAGGGTCGGCGCGCAAGAGAGAAGGGAAATAGGATTTGGGAATCTATGACCAACTGGCTTAAAAGAAGATATAGTGAACCTGTTACTAGGACAGGAATTGGTTAGCTCTGATACCTCGGAACTTTTTGTATATATGTGTGATCGCTTGAATCTTCTTCAAACTGTTTTTTTTTTTCTTTTTTGGCCTTGCAAGGATCAAATTTTTTTTATTATATTGTCTATAAGTGTCTTAACTTAATGGATTGTTATGAAGGAATGTAAACAAGCGATATATGTTTTTGTGCTTAAGATGTACCTTGTGGCTAAATAAAAAAAAAAAAAAAGAAAACCCACCACAAAAGAATACCACAACAGATTTAGAAAATAGAGTAATATTTAATAAATAAACCAAGGCCAAAATGAAAAAAAACTAATCAGCAGAACCAGAGATATGCAGGTTTAAAGATTTTAGTAAAAATAGCATCATATTTTCACAAAGTGCCAACTGTGGATATCGGGTCGCTCTGGACTGGGACAAAGTCACAAGTTCAGGCCGACCACGATAGATCACCGGCCGGCTACAGGGACCCAGTTAGGCCCACCGAACACAGTACCTCAAACCCTGGTTTGGCAAGCATTGCAACGATCCGTGATGAAGATCCGTTGCGCAGCCGAAGTGATGTATTGGTTTCAAGATGTGGCGAGGCTAAGGTGCAGGATCCTGCATCCTTGTCAAGGATTCCATCAATAAGGGCTCGTAATGTGAAGCCCAGCGTTGAGGATGCATTGCACAGTCAGGGCAAAGTGTTGGTCATGAGGAGCTGCAAGGCTGCAATGTAGAGTCCGCTGAGAATGCTGTCAACAAGGTATGCCAAGGTCTGTGCTGAGGATGTGTCGCACAGTGGCAGTTTCGATGAGGCGACAGGTTGCGATATGATAAGGGCCTTTCCAGCGGTATCAATCGACTCATTATGGCGATGTGTCGGTTCTGCTTGGGGTTGTGCTGTGCAGCAGAAGAGATGCATTGGTTCTATTGGATCCTCAGAGCCTGGCAGAGCACCTTAGGTCCCCTTCCAAGGGTCCAGGACAAGGTGGCACACTTGGCAGGATTGACTCACAGATGACAGAGTCTAGGTGCTGGGGTCAAAGTTGTTGAGTCTTCAGTCACTGAGGTTCAAGTCAGGAGGATAGTCAATTAGCCCTTGGAGTCACTCTGGAGTGCTGGGTTTAACAGATGCAGTTTCAGTCCTTCTCATCCAGGCAAGAGGGCAACAGGGAGCAGGTCAGCACAGCAGAGCACCAATCCTTCAGAGCAGCAGTCCAGCAGAGTGGCAGACCTTTCAGCAGCACAGCAGTCCTTCTTCCTGGCAGAGTGTCCACAGGTCCAGAGGTGTACTGAAGAGGTGGCATCTGAGGCCCAATTGTCAGCTACATCCAGCCATGTGATCCAGAGACAGGCTATAGGCACTAAATTTCTATGGCATGGTGGCAATTTCCTTGTTAAGGCGCTTTGGAACCCACTCAGGTCCCCGCATTAACTGGCAGAAGTCACAGATTTTTCCTACAATTCATAATATTCCTATCCCATCCAAATTACTTGGCTTGTCATGGGAGGGTCCTGCATGTAATATATAGGCTTAAAAATATATCATGATAAGCAAGATGTCCCAGATGGACAACATAGGTGCGGTGATTAGAGCACTGTGGGCCACCCGTGGGTTTCTGGAAAACACTTCCGATAGCGGTCGTGGGTTGCATAGCGATCTCAAAGATGATGGCCCTTCCACGCCTGCTCTATTTTTTATGACTTTGCCCCTGGTTATTCCCTGTAAAATGTTTGCTGAAATGGTTACACTATTGGTGAAGCTGATATGGGGGGCCGGGAGACGTAGAGTGGATTAGCCAAATTGCGAAGGCCAACAGCAGATAGTAGCCTAGCAGCAACAGACTTTGAAGCAGAATACCTGGCAGTCCAGATTCAGTGGTTCAACCACTGAACCAGAGTTCAGCAGTTGTGCCTGAACTCTCCCTGCTCTCCCAAATACTCTTGACCCCCACAAGCCCTATGCTGGGGTGCCCTGGTGAAATACCCACTATATGACATGCCTGGTGGCGCTGCTTGCAGCGTACTAGATCACACCAACCTTTTTCGCTGGACACCCCAGTGCAATGCCTGGCCGCACTGAGTGACACTGGAGCACTGGAGAGAAAATCTGACTGGGCAGAATGGGGTATTACCCACTTAGAAGACCTGTACCAAGATGGCACTCTGATGTCATTTGAAGTGCTATCCGAACAATATGAGCTACCTCAGGGACAAATCTTGCTCCATCGAGCAGTAGTAAGAACCATAAGAGGCCACTGGTGAACCGGACTGCTAGACCCCCTACTTACCACAGCAGTTGAATCTTGTGCACCACAACCGGTAGGATTAGAACGGTCACCCTCCTCTACCAAGCAAAAAGAGAGGATATCAATTTGCTCCTGGGAGAACTCCAACAGATGTGGGATTAAGAGCTAGGGCTCCTGCTCTTAGACTCAAGCTGGTCCTCAATTTTGTTCCATACATATACGTTTTCCAGAAATGCGAGGTTTAAGTTAATCAACTTTTATATCCTGCATAGAGCATACCCAACTTCAGGGAAAATTAGTAGGACCTTTGGAGCACTGGCATGCCCCAGATGCATGGATAGGGCTTAGAGATGGTCCATATGGTGTGGGTCTGCCCCGCTCTATGAGATTTTTGGGAAAGAGTAGTATCCTGCATAAACGAAGTCACAGATAGGACGCTACCATGACGTCCACTAGTGTGAATACTGAGAGACTTCCCTCGACATGCCAAACATAAAATCACCTCCTAATTCTTAGATCTTGCCCTAATATTAACAACATGCGAGATAACAATGAAATGGCACCCAGTATTCCCCAAGCCCCTAATAGGAGGGAGACCCTACTACTGTGGGTGGGATATGAAGGTACAGTCCTGTTTCAGGAGATGAGAAGGGGGTGCATCATGGTAGATAAGGCCAGAGCTTTGGACACCCTGGTGGAATGCCTGCGAGTGCCTCTCATAGATTCCCCTGACAAGTTCATAAGTACAGATAATGCCCACAGAGATAGCCAAACAGCCAATTGAATGAATGGGCAAGGCACTGGAAGCATAGGGCTGTTTCCTCAGATGTGTGGGAAGCCAGTGCTTAACTAAAGAATGGACTCTGTTAAGATAACATTCTACAAAATGGCAAGTGAGGGTAGGAGGGGGTGTGTAGGGAGAGAACTTTTGTATGGTTCTGTCTGACATGGCATATACTCCAGCAATGGTCACTAGCATTTTACCATAATGTGTGCATATACCATTCTAATGTGATATGAATGATACAATATCTCTGTACCACTTTATGCCTTGGAAGGCAAGAAACTTGTTTTTATCACACAGTCACTGTGTTATTTTTATTGAAAACAATAAAAATGTTGTTATTAAAAAAATGGCTAAGGCATGTTTCAAAATTGTAGTTTAAAATCCGACTTTACCATGAGAGAGGATTTTTCATTACAATTCCGGAGACATCAAACATGAACTAGTTACCTGCTCCCATTTGGAAATTATTAAATATAATAAGGTAACTCCAATGTTATCCTATGGGAGAGGTGGGCTTTCAGTAGTGACAGGTAAAACTTAAAATTACGTGTCCAACTTTTTAAAATACACTGCACCCTGTCCTCTGGGCTGTCCAGAAACTACCCTAGGGGTGACCTATATCTAATAAAAAGGAAGGTTTGGGCCTGGCAAAAGTTTAATTTTGCCAGGTCCAAATGGCAGTTTAGTTTAAAACAGCACACACAGGTTGAAATGACAAGCCTGTGACATGTTTAAAGTGCTGCTTAAGTGGGTTGCACAATCAGAGCTGCAGGCCAACGTGCTGTGGGGTTCAACAGGGCCCATGCACAAAAGCGTCCATCTTGACTTACATGTTTAACATCTTTTTAGACTGAGACTTTTCACATGCTTTGCATGCACATGATAGCATACTTAGAGAGTGTTCTGCTTGCAAGCACATTTCTTTGTAAGCATTCTATCATGACACTTGTACACTCTGTTCAAGGCTCTAAGAACACTGAGCTCACTGTCCTTGTATTTTGTTGTCCGTTTGGAGACAGCTCTGAATCAGAAAGACAAACAATAGCGCCAGTGGACCTCAGACACAGTGCGAATAGAACCAGCTTTTGTAATATGAATTGCTTATGAGCTTAGCTTGCCAGAGGACCGCTTCCATGGATTATCCTAGAGGTTCGCCTGTTACTGAGTTCTAGCCCTGCAGACCCCATCACTATTGTTCAAAGGACAGCAGCCCTGCTCTACACCAGATTGGCTTCCTAATGTATAATGCAGAGGTAATGGGGAGTTAGGTTGCTCCAAGTGACCTGTCAGAACGCATTCTCACTATGCTCGCTATATTATTGGTAGTATTAGGTAGGAGAATCATTATGATATATATTTATATGTTCATATAATCACTGCAATAATTATCATGGTCGAATTATTCATCTTTTTCACCATTCTTGTAATGCTGGTAATGCTTTCTTTCCTTTTGCTAATAATTGCAGCTCATGTATTTAACACAAATCCAATTGCTTCAATAAATGTTTGAAATGCTAATTTGTGTATTTCTTGTGTTTCCCTTTGGGCATGCCTAGGCTAACAACAAAAGGGTTTCAATGATTACCTTGGGGGAATAAGAGTGGTCATGTTCTCAGGTTGCAGACACCGTCCGATACTCTGTCAGGTTTAGGGGTCCAGATGGTGCACTATGAGCTGGCAAGGAATTGGTCCAACATATTCTGATTATAAGAGTGGGCTCAGTCACTATATTTTGATGCATATGTTGTCCAAACGCACAGTCCTACTTCATTAGTAAGAACCGTACGACATGGCACCATCAAGGTTATAGGTCAGGTACTTATATAATGGCTCTCCCAAATAGTTCTTAGGTGTGCCCAAAACTCCTAGTTGCCTTATATGGAGATGTCTGGTTTTAGGGAACAATTCTTCTCAGCTAAATAGGTAATCCCTATTGTTGTCAGTAGGTTGTTTGAGCTTGAACCTTTAAAAGGATCGCCCCACTATAGTGTTCCTCTCTATGAATTCTGTTTATTAAAGTGGTGAATGCAGTATCAGTGATAATTCCCCTAATTGCAGACATGCAGTAACACAGATGTTGCAACGCAAAGGGCGACCTCTTACTGAAGTAGATGTAGAGGCCCATGAAGCATATAAAACAGAGGTATTCTATTACTGGGGCACTTTTCCTGCAGCAGATGCCTACACCAGAGCATTTCATACATACACAGAAGCAGTCATACTAGGCCAATACAGAGCCTATGAAGATTTAGAAATATCATTAACATTTCAGGAACACATAAATGGGTTCCAAGGCACCCTACCACATCCACCAGTTAAATGTGAGACTGGGTCCCATCAGCAATGACGGGGCAACATGGGCAGTCTTAACCGGCTACACACCATATCCAGCATTAGGAGCACTCACAGCTTTGTGCTCTTTACACATAGATTATATAGACATTTAACACTGTTCATTAAGCAAAAAATAATAACAAACCCAAAGAGGGCTGTTCAAGCTACAAAGCCACATTTAGCTGGCCCTGTACTTTGCCCAGTTACAATCAATGTGATTATGGGTAAAGTTCCCACCAGACAGAAAGAATTTAGTTCTGGATTGGACAAAAAACAAACCAGCTTCAAGGAGTATTTCCCCATACGGGACCCCAAGATAAACATAGAAATCTAACAATGTACCTACCTTCTGGGATGGTGTCCTCAGTAGATGAATGTGTCATTTGGGGCACAGTTTTTGCCTCAATGTATACCATCACACATGATACATCATCCACAGCTGTTTTGCCTGAAGTGCTAAAGCAGATTTAAAATGAATACAGGGCTGCCCCTGCTCTAGATTTGGGGATGAACCTTACTGGCAACTATGCCACAGTCCTCAATAATTTTAAGTAACATTAAAGGGGAAGCAGCAGCCTTAGCAGTATACCAACACCTCGTTCATGTTCTGTTAGTGGATCAGGAGTGTGGGCCACCAAAACTTATTGCTGAAACCTATACATCAATAGGTCGAGATAATTTGGGAGCCAAACCAAATAAACCTCAATTAAAGAGTAATTCTGGAAAGTATAACTCGAGACAGGCACCAAAGTCTTCTAAAAAATGCTGAGATAAACAAAAAATAAAGAAAAAACATGTGGTGAGTCTCCCCAGCTGGAGTCCTCGGAAAAACACTGTAATTTGCGTAACTATGAAATAATTAAATAGCCTCATAGGTACCACTATACTGATATACATCCTTTTCGTTCCTTTCAGGAAACATCTGAAAAATGCTCAGAGACAGGAGCATGATCAGAGCACTGATCAGAAGAGTATGTGAAACTGAAAAAGGACTCACAACGCTCATCTGACGTCATTAAAAAAAGGAAGAGAAACTTCCACAGCAGAAGCCTCAATTCAAGAAGTAGAAAGTGGCAGGTATTTTCCTTAAATATGCCACGCATATGGAGGACACTTCTTCAGAACAAAGAATGGGTACTGACACTGCTAGACAGCTTAACAGAGGTCACAATATTTCACCACAATCTTAAAGAGTTTCTGGTGGCAACAGCAACTAATATTTTTGGTCATCGGATCAGAGAGCTCTCCAGGTAGGTTATAAGCGTTGGACATCCAAATTGACGGTGATATACCCCGCACCATCAAAGTCCTTTTTGGGAAAATTCAATGCTACAAGATGACATTCTCTTGGCTGACAGGGATTTACCCCTTGAGTTTGTTACAAAAGTCCCACAAGGGGAAGTCATAATAATAATGTCCTTCCCCTTCCTCGTTCCTGAAGGAGTTAAACATGCATATGCCATGGAGTAGGCTCTTGCACAAGTCCTGGCATTATACCACAGCCATGGAAGGTTGGGATCAAGTTCCACCTTATCATGTCATACCTATTAGGTCCAGCCCGCAAGTGCAACCATAATATCCTATTGAGCATGGAGCTAAATGCCCAGTTAGAGACATTCTAACACAACTTCAATCTCAAGGCATAATTGAGCTTTGTATCTCACCAATGAACAACCTTTGTTTCCAGTATTGAAACCAGATCATTCATACCACTCAGTCATAGACTACAGACATTTCAACAGTCACACATGCACATTTACAGTACAAAATTCACACACCACAGCACTAATGAACAACATTGTGCGCAAAACATAAAAAATCACATTAGAATTCTAAAGGCTTTTTCTGCCAAGACATAGTGCCTGAAAGCATGGATATAACCGTGTTCACAACAATAGGGTTGCATGAACAGCCCAGGCTTGTTCCCTGCTCGTATAACATCAATTGATCCAGAAGCATTGTCTTATGTCTATGACATATACCTTACAGATGATGCCTGAAACACACATCTAGCCAGAGTTGATCACAGTGTTGTGGGATTTACTGAATATGACTACAAATTCAACTTCCAACAAACAAAAATTGCCTATCTCAGTGTCCTGTTCTTGAGATAGGAGTTATCAAATGAGGGCAAAAGCTTAGTGCCACATTTCTTAGAGAAATGTGCACTCTTACAAATTAACAAATACAATAAAAAAGCTACAATCACTTTTGGGCTTTCTCAACTTTGGTAGAACATACATATCATATTATGCACAATAGGTGAAACCGTTTTATGAATTAATACATCCAGACCTCTCAAGCGCACAATGGACATTAGAACATACACAGATTCTGAGATCAGTGCACACTGACATGCTTGCTTTTAAATACTTACACACACATATTAACACCAGAAATGTGGTGGTCTGCAAAATTGCGGGGGCCACAGGCTACAAATATGTCACTTTCAATGAAGGTGATACTGTACCAATTGCATATAAATCACATTTATATTCTAATGCAGAAATGTGATTTGCACCTACAGAAAAAGTACTGACTGCAGTTCAGACAGCTATTATAAAGAAAAGATCATTGGATCAGAGGAAGTGCAAAATTGTCGTGTCTCCCAACCCAGCCTTAGAGGCTGTCACAAAGGCCTGCGTTCCAAACGCGAAAGCCTTACACCCTAGATCAGTGGTCTTCAAACTGTGGGGCATGCCCCCCTGGGGGGGCGTGGAGTCTCCTGAAGGGGGGCACAGCTCCACACACTCCCAGCAATTCACAGTCTAGAAGTTCACTCGCAGTTTTTTCTGAAATATTAAGTAACCTATTCCCGTCGTTTTATATTTTGTGGCCTTATTTTTAAAGGTAGTTGGGCTTTAACTCCAAATGCTCCTTTTCAATTGTTAAGCCCATTGCAGGAAGTTCGATAAGGAAGCGACGGTGGGCAGGGAGACTGGACAGTGTGCAAGAAAGCACTTTGCAATTCTTTTTTTCTTTTAAGCAATCTGCAGACTATATTGTCTTCTTGTTAGTAACCACATGATTCATTTTGCCATTTGGATTGTATCACAATGTTTGCCACCCCTACAGTTAATTAGAATACACTACTGTTGCGCCATGCAGCAAAACTTTGCTATCAATGCTGATAGTTTATTCAATAAAACGTATTTTTACCCACCTTTGTTTTAATGTACTGCTTGCTTGGTGTTTGTTCGTTTCTAGCTGCCAATTCATGCTTTTCTTCTGTTTCAGTATTAGTTGTAGTGAATGGGCAGGCATGTATACATGTTTAAAGTCAGTAGCCCTGCCAAGTTTACCAGGCCCATTCTTGATGTGCTGCTACAGTCCAGGTTTTTTCTTTGTATTCTGGAAATTATTTAGTTCATTATAAAATGGGACTACAATTCCCAGAATTCAAAAGAAAAAACCTGGACTGGAGCACTACATCACTCATGGACGGGGGAAACTTGGCAGCTATGCATTTTTTAAATGGGCCAGGAATGAGTAACTGCACTTCTTTATTTTCAGAGGAAGAGTACCAGCACTTCTCAGCAGATGTGCAATACTTTTAATTGGAAAGTATCGCTACTTCTCAAAAGCAAGTAGGTAGTCTGGTATAGGGTACCTGCACTTGTATATTTCCATTTCAAGCACTGTCTAGACTCCATGAATGCGTCTGCCGTTCATATTGGGTCAATGTGTATGTTCTATGCCATTTCCTTTGTACACTCATGGCGGGGCCATGCAATGCTAATAGTCAATTCTACTCTAAAAAAATAAATCACAAATAATAACTGGTCAAACCTTTATCCCATTAAAACTGAAGTCTTTATATTCCATCTTGATTTTAGAATGATATCTTTCGTTTATATGGGAATCTGTCCAAACTATTAATTGTATATACAAAAAAAAAAGTTTGCTTGCATTTTCAATTCCCAGTTATTACAAGCTCCGCAGGTTGCTGAGGTGTTACATTTTGTTTTTACCATTTTAAAACTCTAGAACACCTCTTTCTGGAATTGTACTTCAGTTGGGTCTGACCGTGTTTCGTGCAACCTTGATTATTTACATTATTTTTATCTGTAGTTTCTGTATGGCTCTCCAGCAGCCTCTATACTTTTCAGTATGGTTAGGGCAGGTACAACAAGTACTGAGTAGGTATCACTTAAGTATGGGTTACTTTGCAGAAAGCATGTTTTCAGACATGCGGCTTTCTTTCCAAAGTACACTCTATGGTGGAGAATTCATGGCAGTGACGCTACAACAGGGATAAGCCTTGTGAGTGGCATAACCTCTTACCAAAACATGTCTATCATCATTGCGAAGGGATAACCTGTCATGGGGCGAGATGTAACCTTTATTTAGGCCTACCAGTATCTCCTCTGAGGCCGCACATCCAGAATGCTGCCGCCCAGTTGTCACTGATACTTCGATACCTTCTTTGGCTTCTGTTGCCAAGAAACAGTCACTGGAAGGCGCTAGGCATTGTGCACCAAACCAGTTTTCAGTGAACTCCTCTCGCCTCCCACTTCCTCTTCTTGATCTGTGAATTCGTAAGTGAGCTCCAATCCTTAAACAACTTGTTGCTTTATGTGCTACTGCAAAATAAGGTGCAGGCAATCCAAAGTCCTTCTTTTATTTAACTACATGAAGATTCTTTTAGATTTGGAAATGCTTTGAAAAAAGGTTCTTTCCATTTTAAAGCCATATTACTATTTACAATTACTTCTTTTATTGTTTTCTGATAGACTTTGATGCCAAGATGCTACACATGCAGTACACATGCACTAAGTGTTCTAACATAAGAAAACCACCATCCCAGTAGCAAACAGTCTGCTGCCGAGTTACCTGCACAGGCAGGTGTCTGAACAAGCATGGATGCTTAGCCCCCAACCCCTTTTACCTGTGTTTGAAAGGTTTCACAAACTATAAAGCCACCCCTGTTTAGTAGCGTCTGTACCCTTGTCTCGATCTACCCCTTCAAAGGTTTGAGGGGGGCTGGACTCCAAAACATTTTGCTTAAGAGGGGCCCTGTGTAACAAAGTTTGAAGGCCACTGCCTTAGATGGATACAGTGGATCACCTCCTTAACAGCTACTGATGTAGACTATGGGCCTGATTCTGATGCGGTTAGGAAAGCATTCCCACCTAGGGCCTGATTCTGATGCGGTTAGGAAGGCCTCCTAATGGCATTTGCTCCTTCCAAATCGGATCGGGAACGTGTCTTCCCGACCCAGGGCCCAATTCTAATGCGGTTAGGAACATATGCTCCCATTGAAGTCAATGGGAGTTCAACCAAATCGTATCTGGAAGCATCCGGATGCATCGTACTCCGTCAGTCGGACTCTCCCGATCCGAGTGGGTCGTAAACCATTTCCAAACCGATTCGCTCGGGGAGCTTTCCAACCCGCATCAGAATCAGGCCCTATATCTTTGACCCTACACTACAAACAGATGAATTCCTACAATATGAACAAGAATACTCTGTGCCCAATGATGTTTTGTCTCTTAACCAGTACAAATTCATTGTCTATACTGATGGCTCTGCCAACCCCGCAGTTACAGCTAAAAAAGGATACTCCACTGCTTGTGCTGCGGTATGGGGAAAAATGAAGGATGGAGTCTTCCAGCATCTTAAATCCTTTACACAATCACCAGGTGATTGTACTACACAGCTGGCTGAATTCAAAGCTCTAATTCTGGCACTAGAAAATACAGATGGTGAATTCCTCACACTGACAGTGTACGATTCGTATTATTGTGTCAAGTCTTTCAATGAGCACTTACACTCTTGGTGCCAGAACGGATTCAGAGACTCTAAAAGGAATACTATCAAGCACAAGTTGCTTTGGGGAAGGGTGGCACGTCTTAAAGAATGTTTGCCATGGGCTCATGTAATTCATACATTGAGTCACCAATGTGCTGGAATACAGGTAGCTGGGATTCCACTGTCTGATGAAGCCACAAAGACAGTAGTTAAGGCTGCTCTCGTAGCTGCAATTATTTGTTCCCATACAAGAGTGGATGGAGACTTCATGGTAGCTGTTACAGTTTCATGCTGTGGCACTCCATTACCTAAAAAATATCCAGCAAAATACTTCTAACTACTGAGTGTGCAAAACATACCTTTTGCCCAGAGTGGAGGATCAACTGATTTCAAATTCAGACCACAGACTAGAATTGATCATATATGCACATGAGGGATTAGCTTCTGCCCATGCAGGTGTGTCAGCTACAGTTTCACTACTACAGCAATGATATTGGTGGACAGGTTTCTACAAACAGACCAAGCAATATGTCCTTAGTTGTGACATTTGTCAACAAATAAAAGCTTCTACTGCACGCCTACCACAGACACCTCTCCTAATTTCAAACAAGCCTTTGGTTTGTGTGTATCTCGCCCACTGTAGGCCACTAAACTCTGACAGCTCCTTTAAATACACCCTATTAGCAGTACATTTATGTTCTATATTCCTATGAGTATGGCCACAGGGATTGCCTGACACTCGAACTGTTATTAGGGATCCGCAATTCTTCATCGGGATATATGCAGTAGTTGCGTTCCACTCGCACCAGGGTCCAGCGTTTGCCTCTAGGGCTTACCGGGATACCACGGGCACCCTGGGTGTGGCTGTGCATTATTCGTACCGATATCATCCTGAGGGAAATTCTATAGTGGACAGATAAAACTGTGACTTAAAGCAGTCTTTAACAGCTAGAGTATTAGGTTCAGTTCATAGTTACAGCCATCATCTGTATGGAGTCCAGAGAGCTTCACATAATGTGCCTAGAAGACACGTGGGCAGCCGGACTCACTATGAGGTCCTGTTTGGCATCCAGAAGTGTGTTCCAGACATTGATAATCCTGGTACAATGGTGGCAGACACGCCTTTTGACATCCATGAAAGTTTGGCTGTCTTTCAGTAACTGAAAGACTTTGAAGATGACCGTTCAAATGAACACATAAAACGTTCTGCCACTGAAGAAGTGAAACAACTCTTGTCTGGGGATCTAGTTCAAGAAAGAAGTTTTGACAAGAAGGAATTTGGACCATCCTACAGAGTACCAGTGCCAGTCCTCACAGTTGAAGGTACCAGAACAGTACTTTTGCCACCCCTTGCTGGTTGTAAACACAAAAGCTTTGCTCGAAAGATCTCATCAAACGACACCATGTGGCCAGTCCTACACAGTAGGCAACGAGGGCTCATGTTTCCTCTCACTACCATACAGGAAATCCATTTACAAGCATTAACTAATACAGAAATGTCTACTTCCTGGTGGGGATATCAGATACTGAGGTTTTCTACTTCCAGTTACAACTACCAACTCCATACTCAAAACTTATGTGTATTCACAGTCATTCCCATTTTATTTACAGTCCCTGAACACCAGTAATACCAACTTACTAGGGATGTACAAGTAAAATAAATATGACAATAGAGTATATGGCAATCATGCTATGTAGCTTAGAAGTGGTAAAATGTGCAGAGTCCTAAAAAACAACCACAACTGGTTCAGAAAACAGGAGGGTGTAGGGAAAAAGTCTAGGGATGACTCGTCAGACAGGGCCAAGTTCAAAACTTATTAAGTGTGATAAGGTTATCCAATGTTATCCTAGGGGAGTGTTAGGGCTCACATTAGTGAAAATGAGTCAGGTGCAGGCCAATTTTACCGTGTTTTAAGGATTGAGCACAAGCACTTTAGCACTGGTTAGCATTGGCAAACTGCACAAAGTCCTAAAGCTAACACAATCTAATTCAAGCAAACAGGAAGGCAAAAGGTTTGGGGGAAGATTGCCATAAGGCTGACAGGTCAAACACATGGGATTTTATATTATCAGTTCAAGCAGCAAATATAACACCACTGGTAGAGGAGTGGTGTAGAAAAATACACCTTCATGTAGGAATACAAAAATCAATGCAATGGACCTAGGTGGTCGAGTGGGAGCTAGAGATAACTGATAAGAGGGCGTAGGGAGAAGGAAGGTGAGAGATAAAAGGGGTGAGAGAGGGAAAGTCAAAATGATTGGTAATATCACTAATTGTGTGAATGTGAATGAAAGAGCGAATCCACAAAAAATGTCTGCAGATATACTTTTGTTTTTGAAACAAGTGTGTTTTTGACACAGACTGGATCACTATGTCGAATTGTAATAACATAGCAGCCAAGTAGTTCTTTGGTCATGTGACAACTTCGGCCACTTTTTTTTTCCAGTATTGCTTAGCATATTCGGATTTCTTAAACCTTTGAGGATAGTTGTAAAAGCAAAACTACAAACCCCAGAATGCAATATGCTTTTGTCTGAAAGCCAGGACTGGTTGATGGTATCACAAGACATCCATCGACTTAGAAGCCTTGTGGAAAGGAAATAAAGTTCAGTTGTGGTTTTGTGCTTTCTCTGGATTCGATCAAGGGCTAAACAGTCCAGTGACAAAAGACAGAGATGGCCTCCTATCAGGTTTTTATAGGAGAATCTCATTGCTAATGTGTGAACACTAGCAATCCTTAGAAAAAAGAAAAAGGCCACGTTATAATGAGCTTATTGAGCAGAACAATGAAAGCCTACAGGGATACTTACTTACTTAGAGCAGAGGGACGATTTGGTCAGGGGGGCGGACGTAAAAGTCACCAAATGTACTTGCCCCAAATGTCGCCCAGAATCCTGCATTTATTTTACAAGAGCGTTTTTATTTTTAACTTTTATAAAGCACTGTGCAATTCAACAGTGCACCTGCATTTTAATTCCAACAAATTGCACTGCATTTTAATGCCTCCGGGAACCTTCTTTTCATTTATACATCGAGTGCCTGCACCTTGTCTTTTATACAGCACTGTGCACTTTAACTGAGCGGCTGCACTTTAGCTCAATAATGCTCTTTACACCTTATCCGTTGCACTTGTATCTAACTCTTATCTTGATCAGGGCAATGGTTAGAGGAGTCAGGGGCGCGTCTCCATGGAGAAGTCTAGACTCATGGGTACTCGCAAACGTTTGCCCAGGGGTCAGAAAGTATGGTCTGTGGTGTGATCGAGGGCCGCACTGATGCCAGCAGTGTGGTGGTAGGGGGTCTGGGTGGGTCAGGGAATGTGTAAGGTCGCTCTAAAAAAATGTTAAAACAGGCAAGCATTTATTTGCAGTTTATGTTAAAATTTGTTTCTGAATATTAGTGCTCAGCAACTAAACAGCAGCTCATGCTGCTGCTCACCAGGGGGGCCGCATGTAAAGGTCAAGAGGGCCGCATGCGGCCCCCGGGCCGTACTTTGAGTCTCACTCTAGAGCATAAACAGTCAGGGGGCCTACAATCGTGAGCTGGAGGCAATGGTTTTAATAATCAAGCCATAAAGATATGTGAGAGACCCACGACATGGATGATTACATTCGTAGCAGCAGCTGAATGTATCTGTAGACATGTGAAACAGGCACGGCCCGTGGTAGGAGTGCCGGTCGGGCGGTGACGTGGGGCGGGGGAGGGGCAGGGTGGGGGGTAGTAAACTACGGATTAAGGCCGAATACAGGTAAGTGAACATTTAAATAAATAAAACGAATTTCGTTGTGAGCGCTGCATCGCCAAATGCGATGCAGTGCGCGCAACGACATTCGTTTTATTTATTTAAATGTTCACTTACCTGTATTCGGCCTTAATCCGTAGTTTACTACCCCCCACCCTGCCCCTCCCCCGCCCCACATCACCGCCCGACCGGCACTCCTACCACGGGCCGCGCCTGATGTGAAAAGAAAACCAATGTGAAGGTGGCCCTTAAACTGGACTCAACCTACAGAGAGGTGTGCCATGACTGCAGCTCCTCCTTGAAGCACCCAGCTCGAACCGTTGTAGCACGTGTTACTGTTTTGGGCATTGCCTTTCAAGGGCCACCAGCGATCTATGCTTTTGTTTTTCCAAATGGAGCTCTCTACAAGGCACACATTTACTGAGCTTCAGGCAGTGCTCAGAACCACTGTTTCATGTCTCTGTGACTCAGAGTTGTGCTGTTTGTAGTTCAAACTTTAACTGCTTGATTGATTGAACATATGTTTACTCATAGATGTGATGTATGTGCAGTTTAGAAAAAAAGCAAAGTGTAGATCACAGATTCTGTTTCTCCGCAGAATAAAAAAGAGCTCATGCTTGAGTGGAGTTAATGTAAAGAGATATACTTGTTGAATTAGGCCTTGCAGTCATAAAGGGTGATTAACTGTCACAGACTGGAATTAAATAAAATAAGTCCGTAAAGACAATACCACTTTTCAATTTGTGCAAATCACTGGCTCAGCCTTCATGAATGCAGCTTCAGTACCACAGCACAAGAATGGATTCATGCAGGCAACAAAAGCAAAGATCTTATTGTTGGCCCAATATCACTTACAGCATCAATTGGCAGGCAGCAGAAGAGCAAACATTGCAAATTTTAACCGTAGCAGGAGGATGATTGTGAATGATAAAATACATGTGAATGATAAAATACATATTTCATTAATTGTGGCAGAGCACAAGTTTCATGGAATGTGCTCTCTGGATATGGAGCCAAACAGACCGAAACACATTCAATCTAAAATAATCTTAAACCAACATTAATATACACAATCCCAAACTAGTACATTTATTGCGTCATTCATGTCTGTAACATGATATTTCCAACACACTGGCAACTGGCAGCTCCTAATTTTTGCAACAAAAAAATTCCAGTGAACAAAACTCTCTTGAAACAACTTGAACAACATATAATATTCACCAATGACCAACAGATGATCAATGATATGATACTCATAGTTTGTGCATTTGACATGTCCCAAATGTGGTAGGTGCACTAAACTGAATTCACATAACAATAGGAACCCAAAAGGTCAATGGGGAAAGTCTAAAGAAACTGGTACGTCCAACACACCATCAACATGTCAATTATTTGTGATCTATTATTATGCATCTTTGATTGCCCTGCCCAGCTACATGGCTCATCATCTAATGTATGATACTTCACTACATCTGTTACTACACCATCTACACATGACAGACTCATAGGGCATCTAATTATGTAAAACCAATGTCACACCCAACCTTACACAGCATCATAATCACTTTGAAAATGAAACCCCTGGTTAACCTTCTTTTATAGATGCTTGTGACAGAACACCAGAGAGCAAGGTATATATTTCCCACAGACAGAAATTACAAACGAGTGTCACTGTGAACTGCTCCAAAAGATACCCACAAGACGGAAAGTGTGTCCTTAAGCTCCATATTAAAAAACATTTATACATCTATCACACATGAGGTATGGGTGAAGAATCAGAAATTGTGTAACTATTACTCCTGCAAGAACCTCTAAAAATATCCTGATATATTTGTTGCACACCTCTCCCTTCAGCAAGAGGTCGCAACAGAACAAACCAGAACACGGGCCTGATCCACAGAATTAAACTTACATTTTTGTGTAAGTTTATGATTATTTGTTATTCACAAAGGTATTTTGCTGGCAGAATCTTTATAACTGCAGAGTCTCCGCACATAAAAAGATAGGCATTTTCAGCCTATTGGATCTCCAAACAGTCAAAATCATAAAACCTTTGAGTCTCTTACCCTCCAATTAGATGATGTGCTGAAAGAACCTAAGAAGGTTAAAAAGACCATTCAGTTTTCTTTTGCTTCCTTTATCAAAAGATCAGTTTCTGGCAAAAGTAAGAACATTTGTTCACAAACGTTTTTAAGCCCCTTTGTGGTCTTCAATATCAGCAAGCTGTCATCTGCAAATAGCAATGTGTATATCTTCTCCCCAGCCAGAATGGAAGGGCCATGAGTTTAATCCAAGAGTTGTTCTATCACATCATTACAGTAAGAGTATATATGGTTAGAGGCAGTATGCGCCCTTTGCATACTCTCTTGGTAACTGTAAATAGAATCTGTGGACTCTACACTAGTGCCCCATCTTACTTTTGCATAGTTATTAGAGTGCAGTTGAATTAATAATTTAGCAAATATCCTGGGATATCCCTATCAAAGTTGTACCTCTACCCCAACCCCATCAAAGCCACATCAAACTTAAAAAATACTACTTAGAACTTTAAAACCTTCAAACCTACAGAACCACATAAGATTCTTGCATAATTGATTATCTCAATCTACCTCATGAGAATCTCAAAGTCAAACACATACATTCAGAATTCTGTCGTCACCCAACTGGAAAACATCTAATGAGAATCATTCCAAAATCTAAACTCTTGAATGCCACAGTAAGGGTTCGGTTTTCAATTATATTTTGGAGTTATGATTATTTAGTTTGGGCAACTGTAAAGTCTTACTATGGAAAGGAATGATCAGAAGGAAAGGGAATGAAATGATCCTTAGATATTGGATGCAGACCTCTTTCACAAAGATAATATTTTTACCATTTGTGGTAATACCATTTCTCACTACTGAGGAAACTCCACGAAACAACCTTAGACTCATATGAACAATTCTCTATATAGGTACTGACTGCAATATTGTGAATGATAGAACTGTTTTATGCTCTATGTTTGTTCATTAGCCACAACATGGTACTGGATGCACCCAGAGGTGTGCTGCTATCCTGGGATTCTTTTGTTAATAATAGTATATTGTATTTAGTAGATAGTCACACATTCAATGGGATGAATTTGCTCTCTGTTATTATGCAATACAGCTGATAATGTAGTCCATTGTGACCATCAAAATGGCAATTGTTTTATCAGAGAAAAGCGAAATGCACACAATACCGTAGTTTGAGTATCAATATCTACTGTGGCATATGCATCCCTGTCCTAACACTGCCTTCTTATTATGATTGTTGAACACCTTCTGAAGGTTATCTTCATAATAGGAGTGATTAAAAGCTTCAGGGTGTTGCCATTTCACTGGTTAGTTGTGTTGGTGATTAATTCTAATTGCTGGTTACCAAAGGCAGGGATGGTTCTATGTCTCTCACCTGCATTGCTGTTATGCTTATGAGTGATCTGTCCTGTTGCCCGGGTTGTCATGAATTATGGAGAATTGGTATACTTGCATATTATTTTCATGATTTCGTAAATATGGGCAAAATACTGTGTCAGACAAAGTCTGATGATTTCAATATTGTCTAACTTCTTTTATGACTGTTATTTCTTGTACCAATATGGACCTAACAATACAATGTTAAGACACACACCACCTTTGGTCAAACCCATGCACAGGTCCGCATAGTTACCCATGTTCACCAGAGCACAGCCTGCATGTTATTTACAGAAATACTGATAATCCATTTCAGAACTGTTTGTTTCTGCATTTCGCAAATAAAATATTGTTAACCAACACTGGATATTCAACTTCCATTTATTTATTTGCAGTACACATAAATTAATAGATTGACATGTGAGCACAGTTTACAAACGATATTGAAAAATGCATTTTGTCCATACCTCGGCGCTTCATGAAGAGTAGGTGTACTTTAATGGAAATGCTTTAAAGACAAGTCAGAATAAAACAGTAATTCATTTTGTTATATTTTGGACAATTGTTCTCTGCTCCAGACATCCAATGCCTCAAATAATGCATGCAACTCACCCAGACTTAGATTTGCAGGCTCTACCTAAAACTCACCATCACCAAGAGAGAATGCTGTTGTTTGCCAAGATCAGCAAGCCAGAAATAGTATAAACCTGGCTCAATAACATGAACCTTGATTTCTTTGAATCCCAACTTTCACCAAATGCCAAGTATCTTGGATTAAACTTGAATATCAAACTCACTTTCAAGGAACATGGTGCCAAACAAAAAAGAAAACTGCTTGGTATCAGCGCTCTCTTCTAAAGAGAGAGAAAACGTTCTTTACAGAAGGAGACTTCAGAACTGCTGTTCCAACTCTCTTTTGCAGCTGGATGGTGGTAATGTCCTGCTCCATAGCCTCTCAGGACTCAAAAGAAGCCCCCTTTGAAGGCATCCTATACATTGCAGCTTGTCTCATGTAGTGCCCAAAAATTGGAATAACATCAACCCTATCCTGATTGAACACAACTTGGCTCTCCTTGCCAGTCCACACCATCTTCAAAACAAGCTGCATCATGTAAAGAGTCATCATAACTAGTACGCCTGCTTTCTTCCGGACAGACACAGCCAAGACACTATCAGACCAGAAACTAAGAAGTATAAAAAATAAAAACAGGCAACAGGCCTTTTTTATCTATGAGCCCAGGATCTGGAAATACATCACTGTATCCATCAGGATTGACCAACACTGCTTAAATTTAGGAAAGCATTGATAATTGAGCCAGAAGCAAGCAATGTACAGTAGAATCTGGGTAGCTAACCAGATCTACCCACAGGAAAGGCATTGTCACAACAAGTACTATATGGCTCATTTTCAGGAACAAGTGCATTGCTGTAAGTTTTAAGCCGTCTCACTGCTCTTACAACTCAAATGTCAGAGTCATTGATTTGATCTTTATTAATTAGCACATTAGCTGTAGCACTGGCCCTATCCATGAGCTAATACCACAGTTTTAAATCCAGGTGCTACACAGGGAAGTGGCAAGCACATTTAGTTTGTTTTGATTTTCAGCAAAGGCTTCTCTCAGACTCAGTTTTGGAATTTAAGGGGCTTATTTACAGGCCACTTGCATCGCCCGTGCATCACTGTTAGACTTGGCATCTTTTGGCGTGTTTCCCCTGACTTTTTGCTTTCTGACCTCCTGGTTTTTGACTCTGTTTTTGCTGGTGTAATGATTCTGCGCACTTTCCTCACTGCTGTCCAGTGGGAAAGTGCAAGTGCTCCTGTACAAAATGTGTTATGGATTGGTATTTCCCTGATTGGCCTATTTGATCTATGTGTCAGTCCCTAGTAAAGTGCACTGCGAGTGCCAGGGCCGATAGATCAAATGCTGTTGGTGGGCTGCAGCACTGGATTGTGCCACCCACGCAAACAGCCCGTAAAGTGTAACTCTGGCCTGCCATCGCAGAGCCTGTGTGCAGCCTGGGGCTGCCATAGTCGACTTGGCAAGTGCACACACTTGCAAGTCCCTAAACCTTCCCTTTTCTACATGTTAGCCACCCCTAAGGTAGGCCCAAGGTACCCCTGTGGGCAGGGTGCATTGTATGTGAAAGGTAGGACATGCCCTGGTGTGTGTGGCATGTCCTGATAGTGAATTATAGCCTATTTCGTTTTTCACTATTGCAAGGCTACCTGTTCCCCATAGGCCAGAATGGGCAGTTTTGATTATTACAGCTTATTATCCTAACTGACCCAGGGAACATGGTAGAAATTCGAGTTTAGTATGCCTGGACTCAGAATGATAAAATGCATCTTTTAGTGAAGTTGGTTTTAACATTCTGTGTTCGAAAATACCACTTTTAGAAAGTGAGTATTTTCTTGTCTAACCATCCAAGCCTGCCTCTGCTAGGTTGTGTATTCCTTGTCTGGAGTGTGAGTGACAGGGGCTGGGGGATGCCAGGAGACAGGGTGAGTCAGCAGAGGGCTGAATAGCAAGATCTACATGTAGATGGGTGGGAGGAGATGCACCTGGGACCTGAATAGGGCTGGGCCTTCCCTCCACAATGCTGGCTCCACCTCCTGTGGTGCGTCTGATGTCCCTGGCCTGCACTGTGAAAGGAAAGAAGGAGACTTGTCAACAAAGTGCTCCAGGACTGACCAGAACTGGTTTGGACTAGGCAAAGGCCTCTCTGCCTTCAGAGGACAAAGAGAAATTGAGGATAAAAAGGGGGACCCAAACCCCAAAAGATTAGATCTCGCTGGAATCAAGGAACCTGCCAAGAAGAAGAGCTGGAGAGCTGCTAGGAGGAGTACTGCCCCTTTGCTGAGTTATTGCTTTGTTGGGTTGGCCTGCAGTTGCTGCTTCTGCCTTGGGCAGTGAAAGGACTGGACTGAACTTTCTATTACTTGTGCTGAGAATCTCCAAGGGCCTGAAACCGAGCTGGCCTCCTGTTAAGAAGTCTCAGGGACTGCAAAGACTTCACCACCCTCTGGGTACCGCTTCTGGAACCGCTGTTTCAGTTGCCACAGAGGAAAGGGAACCGCAACCGACTCCGTCAACCGACTCCATCGCTGGCCCGGTGTCCTGTTTGCACCGCAGACCGCACCATCCGCATCTCGCACCGCAACCCTGGTCTCACCGACGACGTCCGACGCCATCGCCACCGAGCGGCTGCTTGCACCGTGACCTGTGGGCACCGCAGTTCGCATCGCATCGCTTCACTGTGCCAGCCGGACCAGACCGAAGCCGTCACTGCAACTGGCTCAACAATCGGGACCGCATCGCAGTTGGGGCACCGCTCGCACGCTTCGCGAGGCACCGCTCCGACTCGCACCGCTGTCCGACGCCAGCTTCCGCACTCCGGCTTGGTCGCCTGCATTGCAACCTGCCAGCACCGCATCGAGCACCGTCTCACCCTGCACCGCACGCCTTGGACTCACCGACTCCGTCTGCACGATTGTCACCGAGCCGCTGCCTGCACCGCATCGAGAGGACACCGTGCCCTGCACCGTTTCCATCTTGCACCGCAACCGCGACGTACGCCGACCGGCTCGCACACTCCGTGCCCGCCACAACGAGAAAAGGTACTGTGACCGAGTCTGTTCACGACTCTGCTGGCCCGTATCGACGCGGTCAGCTGGAACTGTTAGATCCTGTGGTTTTCAGCATCGCGGTAGACTTGGACGGAGCTACCGACTCGTACGAACCTTGTTTTTGAACTATTCCTACAAAGAAGAAGTTATCTTGCAATGTAATCACTTTTAAAGTACTGTATTGTGGATTTTTATCGTATTTGGTCTCATCTTGAGTATATAAAAATATTGGTTATTTTTCTAAACTGGTGTGGTGTCCTTTTGTAGTGCTTACATTATATTACTGTTGGTTATGTGCAAATGCTTTACACACTGCCTCTAAGATAAGCCTGACTACTCGTGCCAAGCTACCAAGGGGGTGAGCAGGGGTTATTTTAGGAGTGTAACTCCCTTATCCTGACTAGAGTGGTGGTTTCTGCCTGGCTTTGGCACATGCCCTAGCCTACCAAAAATCCCATTTCTAACAATCACTTTTAATATGGAAAAAGTGACATACTGGCAGCGCAAGGGGCTTGTAAATATGACCCTAAGTTTCTAAAAACAGTGCCACAACATGTTCATCTACATGACTAAGACCAGCAGCTCCTCTTTACATTAACTTACGTTTCTGTTGTAAATCTTTCATGAATGTTTTCTCTAGCTAGGCCAGTTGTATGTTCTCCATTTTTTGTTGTATTATCTTTTTACAGGACCTCATTGAATTTTTACTATTGTAGAAGCAGCAAGCAAGAATTGAGAAGGCAGTCCTATGCATTGTGATGATGTAGATGCATGATCTAAAAAGGGCTGATGGCGCTGACGCGCACCGATTAGGATGAAATCAGATCGTTTGCTCGGCGAGAGCTGCAGCTGATATTTTTGCACTTCCATTAACCTTGCTCGTGTGTTTTTAAAAAACATCTTTAACAGTGTGTTAATACTGAATCAGGTATTTTTAAACTGTTAATACGCTTACCCTGCTGCACACGTAATTTTGCCTCTCTCCTCTCTCCCCGGTCTACCGCGGCAGATAGTCTGCTGATTGAGTGGAGGGAGGTTCTTTTCTCAGAAGGAGGGCTTTCTAGTTAATACTCACTTCCTGTGTGCCATTACACAGCCGCCATCTTGGAGGTGAGACGCTCTAGTCTCCCTCCATCTAGTTAGGTTTCCGGCTATAAACAGGGCTGATGGCGCCGACGCGCAGCGGGCCCGCCGAAGGTGCCCCAAAGGCAAGCCTGTCTGCTCCAATCCGCGACTGGACCGTGCCCAGTGCCAGTCCACCTGGCCCGTATGTACAAAATACCCCAGACACCATTAGGTACTCGCGGGATGCACTATTGGCCCTGACGCACACTGTTCCATCCACGATCTCCTGCCAGCTCCCATACTTTAACCATACAGGGAGTCCTAGACCCCATTTGGCTAACAACCTAATGGTCATAGGGAAATCTGCCCAGCCACACAGGGAAGGTTCCAGTGGCAATCAGGCAATTATATCCTGTATGTTACTTAACACCAGATCTTTGGTCAAACATCAGTTGGAGTTCTGCGACCTAGTACAAACACAAAGTGCGGATGCGGCACTCGTAACAGAAACATGGGCCGATGCAAATTCGGGCCCAGACATTGTTGCAGCCACCCCCCGGGCTTTGCAGTATATCGTCTAGATAGACAATCAAAAAAGAGGGAAGGATGTTTGGCAATATTTTATCGTTGTCTCTTTAAAACGACATTCGAGCCACTACTTTCGCCCCGGTTTGAGGCCTTAGCCTTCTCGGTGCAGTCAGCAGATTCGCAGGCCATTAAGGGTATGTTAGTTTATCATCCCCTGGGATCTAGATGTGGGTTCGCGGACGTGCTTAGTATGCTTATGGAATCCGCTATCATCAATGAGAATTCTCTGGTGTTGGGAGATTTTAATTTTCACCTGGAAAAGAAAACAGATCCAGACCTTCAAAAACTGATTGACACTATGAACGCATTTGGACTGCATCTAGTCACCAAAGGCCAAACGCATAGGGCTGGGCACATGTTAAACGGGATTTTTTCCAATCAGTCTGACATCTTGCTACTTCCATCTCTCCCCTTGACCTGGTCAGACCACTGGGTGGTCAACTGGCAGATAACACCAAAAAATCTACCATGACTAGAAATATTACTCAACACACCTCAAGCAGAGCCTGGCATAAAATACGACCAGTTGAACTGGGAGATGCCATTGCCGCCGTCCCCTGGCAACCAGGGGATAATCTGGAGCCCAGTGTCGAGAATTTTGCATTCTGGCTTAACTCTGCACTGGACCGTGTTGCTCCAAGAATTCAAAAAACCACATGTAAGAAACTATCCCAGCCCTGGTACAATGAAAACCTCAGACTATCAAGACAAGACTGTCGCAGACAAGAACAGAAATGGAGGAAAAATTACGATGTGGAGGAGAAAAATATTTATAAAACCAAATTAGCCAAACACCCAAAAAAATATCGTAGCAGCTAAGACGGCATATTACTCTGGGCATATAAAAGCTGCCCCTGATGCAAACAAGACTCTTTTCTCAGTGATTAAAAAATTGATAACACCAGCCAGCTCAAATAATGCAGAAACAAATCAAGAGTTCTGTGATACATTGGCAGTCTTTTTTCAAGAAAAAGTCACTAATATCTTTAATAAATTTACTACACATAGAGCAGACAATCATCAGGAGGAACATGTCTTAAATGGACTGGCTAAAAAAATCAGTCTCTCCTCCTTTAAGGCCCCATCAGAAGAACAACTAATAGAGTTAATCCCACTTATCAAAACATGGGCGCCACAAGACCCTTGTCCCCCCAATATCATGCACATGATTCCTGCTCAAGTAGCACAAAATCTAGGGCAGATTTTTGAGAACATGTTTCCAATTCGGGAGCGGCTTTTAGCGCATGTATGAGTAAGGTGAGCAATTGGATGGATTGTAATTGCTTTAAACTGAACGCCAAAAAAAACGAAGTTATCATCTTCGGCAAAAATCCTTCCTTCTGGACACTGGACTGGTGACCACTTGAGCTGGACTCACTACCCGAACCCTCAAATAAAGTAAGAAATTTAGGCTTCTTTGTAGACAAAGAACTGAAGTTTAAGGACCAAATAAATAAAATAACTTCGGCCGCTTTTTGCTCCCTAAGGCTAATAAAAAAGATAGAAAAATTTCTGCCCCCCGAACTACTAAAAACAGTAACAATGTCATTGATCCTCACGAGGATTGACTATTGCAATAGTTTGTATCTTACGCTTGCAATGGGTCTCGTGAAGAGGCTTCAGACACTGCAAAACACTGCGGCTCGCTTCCTTTTTAAAATTTCAAAATATGAGTCAGCCAGAGGAAATTACACTGGTTGCCAGTCAAGCAACGATGTAGTTTCAAAGCTCTGTGCATGGCCTATAAATCACTGCATGGACTCGGGCCAGACCATTTAAAAAAGAAATTTAAATGGTACATCCCAGCTAGGAAACTTCGATCAGGCTCTTCTAGGAACCTGATTGTCCCCTCATTTAGGAAAGCCACCTGGGGTGGAAAGAGCTTTTTTAGGGCCACTGCAATGCTCTGGAATAGTCTCCCAATGACACTAAAAACTGCTCCCTCCTTACTTTCCTTTAGAAAAGCCTTGAAGACCTGGTTTTTCATACAGGAGTAGAAGACATCTGCGCATCTGCCGATCCAACAACGACATGGTCACAGCCTAAATCGGACTTCGATAGCGCCAAGACGCCCTAGGGCATGAGTTCGTGCTTCATAAGTCACATTTACATTACATGATCTGGATATTGTGGGTCTGATTGATAGTTTCTTGTAATATTCCGACCCATGCATTAAACTCCTGACTATGCATGGGTCGGAATTACAAGTTTGAACCTATTTAACATATTCGATAATTATCGGATGCATTAAATAACTAAATCTTCAATTACATTTAAGCAGGTCAAATCTGCCAAAATTTAACAGTGGAAAACATATGCTATTTATCATATCATTCAGATTTCGATATGTTAAACACCAAAATCTGCATGTTATTCCCCATGAACTCGTAATAGGTGTTATTTATCACCCTCTATAAATAATGAACCCCGTGGTATCTTTATTTATCAGGGGTGGTAAATAACGCTTCAACTTGTAATCAGGCCCTGTGTTGGATTACAGGTGTCACAGCCCATCCCTGCTCCATTACATACCCTATGACCCCATTAATGATTTACAGCACACTAACTGCAGGCAGTATTTTGACCAGCTATAAAACCAAACACTTCTGCAAATTGTTCTCTTCAATTTTTCTTCAATTAGCATAATAATTTTTAAATAGCCAAAAATTAATAGACACAACTAATGAATGAGCGAACGATGGCCCAAAATTTAAAGGAGGCTGCTAGTTGTGAGTTGTTTTTATCTCTGCAGAGCTAGTGAGATGATCAATGACTTACAGAAAGATGTACTCGATTTAGTATGTTATTATCAATGTTAAGTGATTAAACTAGCCTTGGCCTGGAACCTTCCCAACAGACTATTCATTATCATTTTGTTTCTTCACAGGAGTACTACAAACAGGGTCAATTGAATACTCATTTTGTGCACTATAACATAATTTTATCTTAATGATGCTAATGTATATCTACATTCAACAATAACATTATATCTTTAGGAGTTAAATCAACCTTTAACTATTTGCTCTTTGGCAAGAGAATAAAGTCTCTTTTTTTATTGACACTTGTCAGACCACACCCCTTCATTGTTGTGTTTTTTACTGAGAAGAGTGTGTAACCTCCTAACCGCAGCAGTGGTATTATTCTGCTACATTAACAGTGTCTGCATTAAGATCTCCACTGTATCTGTTGTTATTTATAACACTTAGATGGTTTGTCATAGCCTCCTTTGTATATACAATTGGATGGAAAGCGCCTCCTGCCAGGTTAGCTAAAAAGTTATATTTTAAATACATTTTTGCATGTTGTGCACAATTCAGACTAACTTGGACCAAGGCAAAGGATGAAAAAAGAGTAGAACTTGCAAAGATGAGGGAAAGCCGTTAGTAAATTGCAATCCATTAATCAGCAGAATTTCTAAATAGTTTCAGTTCTATCAGTGAAGGAAGTTTATTCCATAATCTAGGACACAATTCAGAAAACCTCCTATTATCATAAGTATTGCAGTTTGTCTTGCCTCTAGTTAGGATGACTTGGCTGGAGGACAAACAAGTCTGGCCTGGTAGGTGCTAAATGAGTTTCCTTAGACAATAGGTTGATATTAGCTTAAGTAGTCATTTGAAAACAAAATAGAACAATTAAAATGTAATGTCAGCTTTTAGCAGGACATCAAGATGGCAGTCTCCTAATATCAGATGTGCTAGAATTTGCCAAATTCTATTTGTGAATCTATAGGCTCCTTAACAAGAAGTCCCTTGCATCTGTTGACAGTCTCCTTTAGTCAAGAGATTAGTAGTCCATATTGGACAAATGGATGGCACCTGTTAGACTTAGGGCAAAGGATTCATTGGAAAGCAAAGAATTAATTGAAGGCTTGAATAGGGGAAAGCCATTGCATGGCTATATATGAAAAAAACAAAGAGCTGCTACAGTTAAGCAGGTGTACTTAAGTATCTGGATCACTGAAGAACTTCATGACCGAATGCAATGTGGATTTGTATAAATTTACAGTTTGGCTCCAAGTAACAAATCAAATCTGAGCAAACGCATTCAAGGAGATTATTTCACTAATACACAACTTTGCAGACATCCTATTTCAGTAAAATGTGGGAATGTAATAGGCCTACTGGGCTAATCGACTTGCCTAACTCACAAATTAAATCACTGCCATTGTCTTTCAATTCAGCTGACTTCTATTTGGCACAAGTAAAAGCAAATGCCCACATGACATGCAACTCATTTCTGAATCATGTGCAGTCTGTGTTCACTCCTGCTCTGATGAATTCACTCTCAGAATATTTACTTTTAAGCCTTGTTTGTTTCATATTGCATTTATTCATGAAATCTTGCAGACAGGCCCTTTTACATCCTTACGATTTAAGCTACAAACCTCTTATTCATAAACCTGATCTTACCAAAAGGCCTCCCATCTTACCACAATTGATGCCTTGTGGCCCATTAATAATCTTGCTGTGTCCCTCTATATTAGTTAGGTGGAAGGCAAAGCACAATTGCTCTGCAGGCTCGCCCCTCTAAAGTATTCCACATTTCCCAGATCAGGGCAAATATGTGTTGCACAAATGTCCCTGCTCAGATTTTTGTAGCTCTAACAAGTGATTCAATAAATACAAATGGTTGATTTACCAGTGAGAAATTCGGACTTGCTAGTATCTTAAACACTTGGATAATGAGATGACTGCATGAGATTTTGAACACTAGCTGTTACAGGTACTTTAAGTCACACCAGGTCACTTACACTGGCTTATAGATGATGATATCTCTAATGTTAGAGACCTCACTGTTTCAGAGTGTGTAGTGCAGTGTATGAGTTTCATTGTTTAAGCTGGCAGGCGGGCGGTGGCCACCTTTGGCGCTCTGCCAAAAGTCGCAATCAGGCCCTAAATCTAAAAGACAAAATATTGTAAAATGAAATTAGAACTATACTGCTGAAATAGCTTCTAATGTATCACCTATTGGGTCAAATTATGAAAAACTCTATCATGCATAGTGATCGATTAAACATGGTTTACCATTATACATTTGTTGGTTTTTTTGGTCTGGAATTTTTCCCATGGAAATACTAATAGTGCAAGGTTTTGTATTTCCCTTTTCTAAAATTCTCGTATTATGCAGAGGTGTCATATTTGGAATAAGGAATAACCTTAGTAGTAGGTGTTTCCATATTGTTATCTGCAGGCTTTTACCATATTGTGGAGACTTGTCCCCTGAAAAAGTTTGCCTTCTTTTCCCAGGCGTAATGTATAAAGGAAAAACCCAAAGGTATGGGTTTTGCCACAGCTTGCTAATCTCTATTTAGAATGAACCTCCTATTACATAGTTAATGCATATATAAGAAGTAAGTGAAAAATAATCATTTTCTTTTAAAACCATGAGACAATGTAGAATATGTGTGCAGTTTTACATATTTTCTCCACCACATTGCTTATTTTATTTGCACTGCAAATAAACTGCAAAATGGCTCTAGCTTTGTGCATCGTTAGTAACATCTTAATACAGATACAATTCAAATTACTATGAAGTAATTTTACCTCACTGGCATTTAGTTAGACAAGGTCTCAGTTTACTTAAAAATAATTTTACCTTTTTGGCAAGTAGTTGGGCAAGGTGTCCAGTCACTGAAAAGTGTAACAACACAGTCTATTTTACAGGGAAGTAGACATGGACGCATAGTTTCAGGCTTCAAAGAATCTGGACACCTATAGAAAAAGACAAATATGAAATCCAAAATGCATTTCCACAGAAACGTTCACATTGTAGCAGAATGTACCTACCTTCTTTAAAGCCCAAGTTAGTTTAATTTTAAAGATTTTAAACAAAAATAGTTTTTATCAAACATATGGGCAACATAATGAGAATGAGTCTGATTAATCTAACTTTGCACTACAGGGCACCGCATTATAATAGACACCATTAATCATAAACATGACTAATTGGTTGTGTTCTGTAGGACAAATTTGTTGTCACAGTCAAATAAAGTTTTTCAACTGCTATAATTGAGAAACGTTTGATAACATGAAGATATTCTCCATACAACACACGAAGCCACACAATTACGGTAGAAATCAAGTTCGTTTTCAGGTAGCACTATTTTACAGCTAAATCCTCTTCATGTAAGTTCAGATATCTTGCTATACAATTTTTCAAGTGAATGGTCAACTATTTAACAATCGCCTAAAACTGCAACATAAAATTGAAATGACAGTAATTGCAGATTTAAAGATACCTTCCTTGTGGAAGAACATATGGGCTTCATTTAACCCTCATTGGCAAAAACCTTGTAAATAAAATTTCGCTTCGGGACCTTACCATTGAGCATATTTACTGCTAATTGGGGGCAACATGATACTGACCCAGACATGACCTGCACTTTCTGTCCCCAGACAAAGGAATGTAGTAACCATATTTTATTTTTCTTCCAACATTTTTATAACCACAGGAAGAAGTGGATATAACCTCTCTGTTGGATTATGGGGACTCGGGACTTTAGGGTTGTTTCTAGAATCCTCCGATCCAATACAGCACCCTTGATCATATTTGCTGTGTCACGTTTTTTACTGAGAGTGTGGAGAGCCAGACAGGGCAGGGTGAGGCCCTGGAAACTGTATTGCACATACCCTTCTTGGTGGTAATGTGACCCATTAGAAATATTTCAGCTCCACCGTCTAACTTAATTGCCTTCTTTAATAAGGTGCTAATTTTTTATTGGATTCCAGAAGTATAAGCTATTTTTCTATAGCCTGTTTTGTGAAGTTTCATGACTAGCAATATTTACAGATTATACTGCAACTTAAGTACTGCTCATTGATGGCTTTTATGATGGTTTTCAGGATTTTATTGGTTTTGTCGTTTTTAAAGTTTATATGTGAATTGTATTTATGTAAACCTTTATGGCAGCACTTTCCAAATAAAGATCATAAATGAGAAAGTAACTAGCACTTTGGAAATGCAACTTTACTCCTTAATATCTTTCGTCTCAATCTGCACAGGTATTCTTTTTTATTTTTTATTTGAAGAGAGTATGTCAATAGAAAAAAATCATTTACACTTCATAAACCTTAAAATACATTTAGCTAAAATCATGCAGCGCAAGAGCAAATTCATATACATTAACACAACCGATAAATCAGAATGGGGAGAGAGGAATCATAAGAAGAAGAGAGCCAAGAACAGAGAAGAAATGAGTAGATGCATAGGTAATAATTCATTTCAAAAGGTCTTTAACCAAAGGAGAAACATACGTCATAATTCGCCCTATCTCTTTTAAAGAACATTTTGGTTTATAATACAGTTTTTCATAGGGCCCCAGATTGCCCTACCCCGTCTTTTTGCGCTATGGCCTTTGCACTTGTATAGGACTTCCTCCAGATTGTAAATTGCCAGCAAGCGACCCAGCCAAGCCTGAAATTGAGGGGGGTCTGCATCTTTCCAATGTGTGGCAATAAGGAGATGGATTACTGCTATTGAGACAAAGACAAACTTGTCCTTGTGGCGATCACTTTGCGCCTTTTCATCATATCCCAACAACATTAGGGCTGGGGTTATATTAATACTTGTGTCGATTGCAGATGACAAAAATTCCCCTATCTGCTTAATCAATGGACCCAGTTTCTCACAGCCATAGAACATATGCACTATATCTGCTGGCCCTTGATCACATTGCGGGCATTTATCGTCCTCTCTTTTCCCCCACCGATGTAATTTCGCAGGGGTGAAATAGAGGTCATATACCGTATAGAAGTGTTGAGCTTTCAAATTAGCTGCGAGGAACGTCCCTTTGGCTAAGGCTAATGAGTTATACACATCAACGTCAGTATCGCCTATTTTAGTAACCCATTTGGTTTCTACTGCCTCGAGGTCGTCTGAAAGGGTATCTATCAAGATTTTATAGAAATTTTTGATTTTTGCATGCGGTAGGGACATAGTATCTATTAGCGGATTCCTGCCTAGAGAAATTCTTTCTTCGTTGATTTGATTCAAGAAGCAGGTAATCTGTCTATATTTAAAGTATGTTCCAGGCGCAATGCCAAACCTTTGCTGCAACTCAAAGAACGACAGCTGTTGTTCGTTAAAATAGATATCTCCCAGCTTCAATATACCTTTTTCTTCCCATTGCTTAGCCATATTATCGTACATAAATGCAGGAACATGGGGGGATCGCCACAGTGGCGTATACCTGTTATAGTTCGGTGTCTTCGTAAGCTCTACCATTCTTGTCCATATATTCCAGATTGCAATTATAATCTTAAATTTAGTTTTCTTATAAAAACTGGGCTCTAATTGGCGTAGAAGCACTCCTTGTGCGTTTCTTCCTATTGCCAACTCATAGATCGAAGGGAGGTCCCTGTTTATAACACATTGGCTACTACTCACACCAGGTAAAATCACTAGAGCCATTTGTTGTAAAAAAGTTGCATAATAATAAAATCTAAGGTTAGGAACAGACCACCCACCTCGATCTTGTGGTAGTGCTAGGAATTTAAGGGAGCGCCGAATTTTTGAGTACTTCCATACAAAATTACTAAATATGCCATCTACTTTCTTTAAAAGTGAATCTTCAATTGCTAATGGGATCGATCTAAACATATAAAGAACCTTAGGAAGCATAACCATCTTGAGTATGTTACATCTTCCTATAAGAGTTAGGTGTAATCTATCTAGGTTACGCAAATCTGTACTGATCTTATCAATCATAGGGATCATGTTTATGTTCCAGATTGCTTCTATTTTACTACTAATTTTAATACCCAGATAGATTACCTCATCGAATCTTCCAGAGTCATTACACAAGGTATTAGAGTTGCATAGAATCTGGGTTTTCCCTGCGTTTAGTAGATAGCCAGATTTACGGCCATATTCATAAGCTAGATTCTGAATTCGGCTGATTGCATTTACCGGGTCTGTAGTGACCACTGCCAAATCATCGGCATAGGTCATAATCTTTGTTTCAGATCCATTGCTCTTAACTGGTGTAATTGCTTTATCTTGAAGTATTTGCTCTATGAAAATGTCAATATAAAGAGCAAATAAAATTGGGGAACAGGGACAGCCATGCCTTGTCCCTCTTGCGATGTCTATAGCTTTTGATTCCTGCCCCATTATGTTTAGCCTGGCATATGGCCTGTGGTACATTGCTTTAATTGCTGTCATAAAACCAGACCCAAATCCTCTCTGTACCATGGTTGTCCAAAGATTTGTTTGTGGGTTCTACGAGCAGGGGTCGGAAGGGGAGCTTGGCGCGGTAGACCTGGTTGCTTTCACTGTTTTTTTTCGCTGTTTATTTAAGCATATTGAACACGTTCTGTATATGTTTTGAAAAGGTTTTTGTGTTTAGAGTAATGGGGCACATAAGTCACGGTTTGCAGGAGGTTTTTTATGGGGTGATTATTGCATACACGTATATGATTTATATTGTTTTGAGAGAATTTACAAATATAGATTTATATATTGTTAAAAATGTGAAAGTATTTAAAATTACAGATGGCCTTTTTTTTACATCGCAGCTACCCCTGACGAAGGGCAAGAGGCCCGAAATGCATTGGGTGAGGGTGAATACATGCATGGAGACCTAAGATGACAAAGTGGACAGAAACGAGTCGTTATAAAAGGCCTGGATTGGCATTGTAACTGTACTTTAAGTTTGGAACCACTTGGCCTCCTGAGCAAAATTTCAAGATTAATGTTGAATAAAGATGGATTGGAAAAAGTTACAGATCACACTGGATTACTATGGTTAAGTTGAATTACGTTATGCAACGTGATGATGTACATTCATGTGGCTGTGCGGCTTGAGGCTGAGCGCGACGGCGCAGCAGTTTGTATTTGGATGTCCAAAGATATTGCCATGAAACGTGATCAAATGCCTTCTCGGCATCCAGGAGGATCATAGCCATCCCTTCACTCGTGGTCTCAGTTATGTCAAACAAGGCAATAGCACGTCTAATATGGTCCGTAGTGCTTCTTGTTGGTAGGAAGCCGTGCTGCCACGGTGAAACAAGGTCGGCTATGATCCCCCCTAGTAGAGACGCAAGGATTTTTGAGTAGAGTTTGGCATCTGCGTTCATAAGGGATATGGGCCTGTATGATGCTGGGTTGTCAGCTGGTTTCCCCTTTTTCAAAAAAACCACTATGTCTGCTCCCTGCCAAGACTCCGGGGGGGGTCCCACTGTATTGTATTCCAAGGAACAAATCTAGGAGTATCGGAGTTATTTCCGCTTGAATTGATTTATATAACTCAAGTGGAATCCTATCGGGCCCTGCCGCTTTCCCTGAGGCCATTGAATTCAAAGCTACTAGAACCTCCTCCAATGTAATTTCTTTTTCAAGCACTTGTCGCTGTACTTCACTGAGCCTACGGTGGTTTCCTAAAATTAGCTCAGTTTCATTAAAGAGCATGAGGTCAAGGTTATCCTGTTGATACAGATCTTGATAAAAAAAATCGAAAACCTTAGTGATATGCTTTATTTTAGTGTGACATTTGCCATCTTGGGATCTTATATCAGTGATGTTGTTTCTGGCTGTTCTTTGCTTGGTCCGTAAAGCAAGCATCTTACCAATGGTCTCGCCGTATTCATATCTTTCATTTTTATGTGTCTGATAGCAGGCTGCCCCCTTTCTAATATAATAACTATTTATTTCTGCTTTTATAATCATTATTTTTTGTCGCAATGGTAATTCTCCCCCCTCTTGTTTTTGTCTAATTGCCTTAGTATGTTCCTCTTCTAATTGTCCCAATGTAGTTATCAGATCAGCTATCTCTTTCTTTTCTTGCTTTATCCTCTTTCCCACAAAACTTATTGTTTCCCCTCGGAGGCCTGCCTTGAAGCTATCCCAAACTATGCCCCTCGAGGAGCTAAATCGTTCATTTCATAATATTGTATGGCCCATTGTTTAATATGTTTAAGGTATTCATCATTGGTTAATAAAGATCTATCAAACGTCCACTTTGCCTGTGGTTGGTCTTTTATCTGAAATGCTAGGTCTATAAGAAGAGGATTATGATCTGACATTAGCCTAGGCAGTTTCTTAATCCCAGCGGTCGTAATCAGAGGGGGTGGCACCAAAAAGTAATCCAGCCTTACATACTTCTTGTGGGGATTTGAAAAGTAGGTATACCCGGGGTCAGCTGGATGTTTTACTCCCCACACATCCCTCAAGTCGTAAGTAGCCCAGAGAGCCGAAAGGGCACGATGAACCTGGGGTTTCCTGCCTTGGTACTTCTGAATTCCCCCCACACCCAGTATCATAATGGATGTTCAGGTCCCCGCAGATCACTAATGGGCCTGACCATGATGTTAACTCAATTTCTAAGTCATTAAAAATTTGCGGGTCATCTTCATTAGAACCGTATATCGTGCAAATAATCAATCCCATATGGAGCTGTACGATAGCCCATCTTCCCCACTTATCTTCCAATACCCGTTTAGCGGGGCCAATGCAGTTCTTTGCATGAATTGTTACTCCCCTGATAGTTGAGGTTTGGGTGGAGCAGGCGAGGAGGTTATAACCCCTTATAGCTAGCATGTCTCTTTTCCCCCAGGGGATATGTGTTTCTTGTTGGCATATTATATCGGTTTTTAGGCCTCTTAATATTTCACCAACTCTGAAACGTTTTTGTTTATCGTTAAGGCCACCGACATTAACTGAGCAAATGGTTATTCTACCCATCTGGATCATTTGGTTTTTGCTGAATTAGATGCTCTTGCTTTTTTAAGGTTATTATCTCAATCCCTTTTGTTATACCCTCTCCATTTATTTCTTTTCTCCACCCTGTGAGCAACCCCCAACCCCCCCTCCCCCCTCTCCAACCCCCTCCTCTACCCTCCCCTCACCCCGTGCCCTTGAACCCTGCCACCACCCCTTCCCCTGTAGAAAGGCATCCAGACTAAAGAGTCTGTTGTGATGAGTGCTGCCCCCAAACCCAGCGTTAATTTCCCGGCAGCTAGGTATCTCAAATCTTAAGATAAACAAAAGCCAGAAAAAAGGAAAAAGAAAATAAAAATAAAATCTTTCCACTCCCCAACCCTCCCCAAGCATACTGAAAACATCATCCCACTAAAGTGTTATTGGCTGCTTTTATGCTGAGAAGAGAAAGAGAGAGAGTTAGAAAAAACAAGAAAGAGAGAGAGGGAGAACTCAACAGATTCGGATGTTCAATCACTGAAAAATAGTCTAGTTCTTATGGTCCCAGGCTTCCAGATATTCCTTAACTTTAATTTCAGAAGTAAAGATCCGGGTGTGATCTCCCTTGATCACTTTCTGATGCACCGGATGCAACAGGTATGCCTGCCCCCCCCCGATCCTGTATTGGCTTGACCATCTGACGAAGACGCCATCGTCTCTCCACTGTGAAGTGGCAAAAGTCTGGTTGAACAAAAAATGAATAATCTCCTCCATTGCGCTTCGATATTGGCTTTGCTTTATCGTATATTGCCTGTCGGAGTAGAAAATTGCCAAAATAGACAAGCATCGCCCGGGGCTTTGTATCAGGTTTCACTGGGTGCTTAAGATTAAACGGGACCCGATGAGCTCTCTGTACCTCTAATGACCACTTCCACCCCTCGAGATCCGGAAAAGCCTTCGATAACATGTCGACCATATATGCCCGCGCATCAGACCCTTCTTTTCCCTCTGGTACACCTAGCACCCGCAGATTGTTTTGGCGCTGACGATTTTCATGGTCCTCTAGTTTCCATTGTATATCGACTATTTGGGCATCATGAGCATTAGTGCTTGTGCGCGCAGCTGCTAAGTCATTCTCTAAGGTTTCTGTTCGAGTTTCCAGAGTAGTCAGGCGTTCTTTAATATCAGCGCATGACTTCGCCACCTTCCTTACGGCCCCTTGAATCTTACGCATAGCCGTCTGTGCGCGTTTACTATCTTGACGCGTTTCTTCGCGATGGGAAAGAATGCATTGAAGAACCGTGTCTAGCGTAGGGGGTACTGAGGGTACTGTATTATCGTTTTTAGGGAGTGATGTTATACAGGTACTGAGTAAATCTGCGCCTGAATGGTCCCATCTTAAACTTTTCTTTTGCAGACTAGGATGAGTTGTCTTCCTTACTGCCTTACGTATTGTGGCTGTGGTCTCTTTTTTGCCGCTTCCAGAAACCTCCTCACTGGAATCTTCCAATGAATCAGACCCTGATCCAGAGCCTGACACAAACCAAATCCCGCCTGAGAGTGAAAAAAAACAGTCCATATCTTGTTCACTGTGATTTGGCGAAGCAGCAGGGTTTGCCACCATAGCCTCTATGAGCGGGGAGTTAAACATATTAGTGTCCGATATAATGGTTGATGTTTGCCCACCAGCTACATCTAGATTGCTTCCATCTATGTAGTTTTTTAAGACCAATTGTAGGCAGGGAGTGGAAGCGGTAAGGGAGAGCGCCAGGGGGGGGTGATCTGACGGATTTGGCATATTGGGCTGGCTATCCTTGGTCACATACGCCGCCAACGTAATAGTCATAGATACGGGTTCTTGCGTGACAACATGGTCCTCCCCATCAGCCTCCCCAGCCACCTCATTGCCATCTTTGCCTCTCCCC
This sequence comes from Calotriton arnoldi, assembly GCA_963921515.1. Lineage (NCBI taxonomy): Eukaryota > Metazoa > Chordata > Amphibia > Caudata > Salamandridae > Calotriton > Calotriton arnoldi. Next base: position 1,881,789 of record CAWUFW010003019.1, read on the forward strand.
CCCCTGTAGCTGCTCACCTTCTCGCACTTGCACTTGCAGATTCTTTGAGCCGGGCGCTGCATGCAAGAGATCTAACACAGAAGGCTCACTGGTAGGTGGCAATGCGGTGCGATTTTTCTTCTCCTCTGTCTTGTCATTCCTAGATACCACAGTCCCCACAGTTAGTTTTTTCACCCCTCCTTGTCGCGGGTGGGGGTCCGAGTTTGTTGCTTTGGGAGACAAACCGGCGATTGCAACCACTCCAGACCTCGTTTTCCCTTTAACAGTAGTAGCCACGGGGATCTTCGGAGCCATGGTTTCACTACAGCACACCGGAGGAGAGGCCCGAGCAAAACCGGCAACACTTCCCCTGTTCCCCGCCGGCCGTCAATACACGCAGAGAAACAAGGAGCGCCCTTGCCAACTCCGCACAACACAGCTCAGCTTCCCACTGATTGAAACTGTCGCAGAGTCTCAGGTGAGTGAGAAGCGATCCCGTTCCATCTAATTCCCGCATTCCGGTCAGGGCCGGACTGGGAACTGAAAGCAGCCCTGGCAAATTTTGGCAGACCAGCCCCCGTCCGGCGCGTAGCGAGCGAGCGCAGCGAGCAAGCCCAACCACTACTAGGGGGGTAGGGGGGGGTTCACCCCACCTGAAAAATTTGGAAAAAGACAGACCAAAATGGTGAATTTTACAGCACATTTTTTTATTACATATTTAATTGTATCAAATTTCAAAGCACAGTAAATAGTAGATGATGACCTTAAAGAGCACCAAAACAAGGCCAAAACAAAGCATTTTTCAACACATTTTTCATTACATATTAGATTGTATTAAGTTTTAAAGCATAGTAAATGATTACCTTATGGAGCACCAGGATAGCCAGTCATAAATCACAGACATTCCTACAGAGAACACTAAAAAATGAGCAATGAAGCCACAGATCCCAGCAAGCATAGCACTGTTGGCTGAAAAAGCCACTACTAGCTGAAGTGCACCCTCAAAACACCGTGCAAATTGACACTGCTTAGTTTGACATCACATTACCATACTAGATGGTGCCATGTCACCATTGATGTAATGCTATAGTTCTGGGCTGTTCTTTTACAAGTCAGCGTTGTTAATTCAACTGAATATCCAACTGAAAGAGGACTACAAGTCTCAGAATGCAATAGGTTTGAGTCTCGGCAACGACGCTCAACATCCTGTGATTCTGGGCAAATCACTTAATCTCCCTGTGCCTAACAAAAATGAATGTGTCCTCATGTAACGAAACAGGTGCTCATGTAAAGCGCTCTGATACCCGATGTCTCGGGTCTAGTTCGCGCTATATAAAACTCTAAAAAAAAAACTAAACATCAGGAAAGCAGCTCTGTACCCTTGGTGACTAGAAGTGAGTGGAGAGTGAAAGATACCTTTTTACATCGTACAAATGTGTCCCAATCAGTGCGGCAGTTAATCCCTTTTGAAATGTTCTTACAGCCATAAAACAGCAAACCTCCAAATACATTAGCTGGAAAGTCAAATATCCTCAATGCATGGGAATGGGTCAGTTACATCACAACATATACAAGACTTTATAGGTGGAGGATTCTGCCCCCATTCCAGAAGGAATTTCCATGGCCGGGTCTTTGAAAGGTCGCAGGGTCGGACTGGGACAGAAAATAATCCTGGGCCCCAAAATAAAAGTGGCCCTCATTAGTGAATCAAAGACCTAAAACTGTGGCCCACATTTGCTATTTGGAGCAGTTTTGAACTTTTAAAGACATGCTGTACAGGTGCTCTGCAAGTTACGGGAGAATGCATGCATTTGTGCTTGCTGTTGGTAATGTTTGTGGAGGTAATATGAGGAAAATTAACAGGAAAAACCAGGCAACCAGACCCTAAAACATAACCACAAAGAGCCAAAAAATGGCTCACACAATGACCTGTCAGGCGGCCTCCCTTCTGCTGCTGCAGATGGCCACACAGGCCAGTCCGACCGTGGAGGGTCCTGTAGATTCACCTCCTTTTGCCCTGGTCTGACGCTAATGGAAGAGAGGGGAGTGAGCTCTGTGCATGGCATTTTTTTATTTCCAATTCAGTATGTGGTGCACAGCCAACTCAGCGCCTTCCTTAGTAGACAGACAAAGCTAGGCGCTGCTTGGCTGTGCACTTGTTCTGTGCCACTCCTGATTAGCAAACGTATTCCCACTGTGAGAAGTGAGGTTTATTCTCCAGGCCCAAAACTTCAGTTTGGTATTCCACAACAGGACACTGACACACCGGCCCCATCAGTCTGCCTGTAATAGAGCATTTTCAGGGTCTGTTCCTCTGGCCTCATAAGCAGCATTCCTGATCAGGCGCCAAGAAGTACACAAACAGCACTGTGCTGCCGGCAGATTAACACGCTGCCACCATAATTTGCATGCTGCTTACACTCTACTCAGCTAATGTTGTGATCACAAATATAGCAGAGTAAACACTGCAGGACTGCCACGCAGGCCTGGGCGCCGGAATCTCAAAGAAATGAACAGTGGTAGAGCAGAGATCAGCAGCCAATGCAGTGGCCCGCCGCCCGGCCCCCCAAACCTGCACCAAAGTTTCTCTACTCCTCCCAAAGCCCCCCCCCCCGGCTTTTTCGAGCGGCCATCACACCTTGACTGACTGGTTGACAAAAGGTACGTCATTCAATGTGAGGAGGGTTATTTGGTACTCACAAGAGCCTCAGAAACTGGGGCGGACTACGTATAAACTGGGCCAGCCCAGCCGGCACCCGTTCCTTCATGGCACCCGTTCCACGGCGGTGGCCGCCCGCCCCATGTAGTTGCGCTGCGCCTGCGCGCACCAAATCAAAATTTGTAATTATGATGATTGTCACGGTCCCTGACGGTGACAATCATCATGATTACAAATTTTGATTTATTGCCTGTAGGCTGCAGCCAGCCACCGTCCACCACGGCCCGGTATGGTGCGCAGCGCAACTCGAGCCACCACCTCGCTCCGCCCGGCCCCTGCTCACAAATCCACTGCGCAGAACCTCCGGACCGGGGCCTACCAGTACCTGTTCCCAACCCGGCGGTCACGAGTCTCGCAACGCCCGCCCAGTGCCATGTTGATGATTGATTGCAAAGTGACTGACTGGACGGACACTGCAGACATGGGGGCTAAAAATAAGTAAATTATGGGCCATATGGGGTGCCTACCATGCCTCTCTCGTTTCTCTGGGATGCGTCCTCGACCTCGCCTCTGTCACCAGTCACTCCCCCAATGCGCATGATCACCACCAGGTACTAGCCCCACCCTAACGGTGAAGAGTAAGAACGCGCAGACGCGGCGGCAGTGACATCTGCGCGCTGCGCGGCACCTCGGCTCCTGATTAGTAAATCATTAAAGCCACCGGGTCACGGACACGGACGGTGCAGCACCAGACTCCCTGAATGCATTATTATGCAGATAGTTTTCCCCACACGGAGCGGTCAAGCGGAGGAGACGCGGAGGACAGACAAAACCGGCCCCCTGTCAAAAAACCGGCCCCCACCCCAAAAACCGGCCCCCACCTCATCCAGCCTCCCGGGGGATTGCCCGGTGCCCGGAATTACCAGTCCGGCCCTGATTCCTGTCCGTTTTTTTCCCTTTTCTCTCCTGTTCCTCCACTCGTAAGAATTACGTATTACTTTATCGAGCTTTCTTTAGATAACTGGCATTCCCATCCAATATACATTCTTCCTTGATTCGTGATTCTTTTACGATCCTATTACTGCCGGTTACTGCCAATTACTGCCATTTTTCAGTTCCAAGGTCGAGTCATGGTTAGGGGGCAGCCGAACGACCGACTCACTCAGTCGCCATCTTGCCTTCCTCCCCTCCGACAACAACAGGCTGGCCACTTGTCCAATCTGCACAGGTATTCATACACATCCAGCAACTGCCAAATAGATTTTTTTTATTGAAGTGCTATTGGCAAAAGTATTTTTCTGAGAAAATAATGCTACATTAAAGTCTTGCAGAGTGGACTCGTATCTAAGAGAATACATTCACCTCATTCGTGATTTATTCTGCTTCGTCTACTTGTGTCACTGTAAAGGCAGTGTCATAGAAAATAACTGTGAAGAATCCCATTTGCTCCTGAGCTTCACCCAGTCATTTTGTTTGAACCCTTTGCGATTTTATTTACTCTGCTCAGGTCTAAGACTATGTCGATAGGCCCAGCCCAGTATATATTTTTTTTAATGGAATACACTTCGTCTTTTTTGTTTAATTTTTGGCAAATGCACAAAATATATCATAACTTTCCATTGACTGTCAGTGTAATAGATAAAACCTGAGGAAAAACTGATATTTTAATTTAAAATGAAATAAATTAATCAATGTATCGTAAGACTCCTACTGATTTTTAACATAATATTAGCACACAACCTTCCTCTACTCTGGCAAAGAGAGTTCTCATCACAAGTCTAAAACAACCCAAACTACAGATAAAGTTATACCTTTCCCCATATATTATCTAATCTTCATATACCATCATTTCAAAAGCGGTAACAATATTCAGGGTGGCAAACAAGTTTAAATTTCATTACCCATTCTGGGACGTTGGGAGGGAGTCAGCTTCCAATATATTGTGATGAATGATTGGGGAATTATCAGAGCTGTAGAGATACTTTTTTGTTGCTGGTTGCATCACTATATCAGTATCTAGTACCCCTACTAGCTATGTTGTTGGATTAGGTTTGAGTTCACATGAGATTCCATTACTGGTAAATCGGAAAGTCTTCCTCCAGTACCATCGTAATGATATACTGAGTCAAAAGCGATGACGCATATGGGTCATTGTTCTGGAGTAAGACACATCTAGAACATCAAGTTGCGACATTAATGTCACATTTGTATCAAAGGGTTGGCAAATAGTAGACCGTTAACATGCTAAACTATTGCATTATTTTCATATTTATTTATTTATTTATTAAGGAGTTTTATATAGCGCTGGCCAGACCCGAGGGTATCGGAGTGCTTTACAACAGTTTTAATGCAAGAGTCACACAATAAGGCAGAGGTATACATATTGGTTCGGAAGTCCCAGCGTGCTGTGTACCATTGCGGTAGGGAAGTCCTGAGATAATCTTGATGAGTGCACGATGTCTTGGGCTGAACCTCATTCAGGGAGGAGGGAACGAGGAAGGGGTCGGGGAGCGGGGAAGAGGTGGGACTTAATGACACAGTGACAGGGGGCTGCAGAGTTCAGGCTTGTGCGCTTCGGCGGCGGTTATCGGTTCGGGAAGGCACGGTTGAGGAAGAGGTCTTTTAGGAGTTTTTGGAATTTTACAAAGGAAGGAATAGTCCTGATATCCGCTAGGATGGAGTTCCAGATTTTGGGCGCGTTTCCAGTGAAGGATCGTGCAGCGTTTTTTTGTTTGCGTGTTTTCATAGGGATGAGTAGTAGGGTGTTGGAGCTCCTGAGGTTCCTTGTCTGACCGGCCTTCTTGAGTTTGGAGGCCAGGTAGTCGGGTTTCCCTGTGTGCAGGGCTTTGTGCGTGAGGCAGGCAGTTCTGAAGCTGGCACACATTTCGACTGGGAGCCATTTTAGTTCTCTGAGTGCTGGTGATATGTGATTGTATTTCTTAACTCCGGTGATCATTCTGGCTGCTGCATTGAGAGTTGTTTTGAGGGGAGCTAGGTAGGATTGTACTGTACCGGTGAGGACTGCATTCCCATAGTCGAGTCTAGATAGCACTAGTGATTGAGTGGCTTGTTTGAGGTCCTTGGGCGGGATGAAGGGTTTTATTTTGTTGAGTAGCTTCAGATTGAGGAAGGCACTCTTTGCGGAGTTCTTAAAGTGTTTGGCCATGTCAAGTTTTGGGTCTAGGGTGATTCCTAATGATTTTACAGAGTTAGCCAGAGTGAGATTACCGTTGAGATCATCGATTGCTTTTAACCATTCTACGATTTGGGGGGTTTCTTCTTTTTTGGAGATGAGGAGGATTTCAGTTTTGTCTTGGTTGAGTTTAAGGTGGTTTATTGATAGCCATTGTTGGACTTCTCTAAGAGTGTTGTTGAGTCTCTGAATGTCATCAATGGAGGAGGTTTCCAGATAGATCTGGGTGTCATCTGCATAGAGGTGGAAGGGGATGTTGGCTTTGTTGAGTAGGGTGGTGAGGGGTTCCATGTATATGTTGAACAGTTGAGGGGAGAGCACTGAGCCTTGGGGGACACCTCTGCTGACGGGGTGGAGGTCGGACGTAAAGGTTTTGATTTTTATCCTTTGGGAGCGGTTGTGTAAGAAGGAGGAGAACCAGTGTAGGACCACCTCATCTGCGCCTACCCTATCTTGGAGAGCCTTGATGAGTAGATTGTGATCCACCGTATCTGCCGATAGGTCTCCAGGAGAATGAGTAGGCAGCATTGGTCAGTATCTAGAGACTTGTGGATGTTGTCCACGATGTTGAGGATCGCAGTCTCTGTGCTACAGCCTTTATTATTGGCTCCAACTGTCTAGTGGCTTATTCATGGGGCATTTTCCAATTATTTTTTCTTAAAAGTTAACGCCCTTCTCATTGGACCACTTTCCATAGGTCTTTATGACATTTTCCTTACCCCAGCTTCCAGTACCACTCTCTCATTCTGATATGTCTGGAGTCCCTTGAACAAGTGGAAGGTCCTATTTTAGTCATCAAATGAAACTGAGATTTAGAGCCTTAATGGTGCCCATCAACTGCAAATAAGAGAAATCAAACCAGCTTTTTGGATACCGTTAATAATCTTTGAAGGGACAACTGTCAAAAATTGACTAATTTGCCCACCTAGAAAACATATCCCCCAACTTATTTATTCCAAATGAGTGCTTTCTGTTAATATACCGATAGTCAGAGAGTGGATTTTCAGCATTCATCCTTGTGATAACAGAGCAACATTTCACATTGTTTAGGTAAGGTCTGCAAAAACCTGACTGTTTTAAGGTAGTGGGGCATTCTCAGGAGGGATAGAATATCAGAAACATTTTCTATCTTCATCATAGCCTCCAAAAGTGTGTGAACCAGTGGTTAATTTGTAAAAAATATAAGTGCCTGGGCTCTCTTCAATAGGCAGCTTGCACCAGCTTATTTCTCTTGTTAGGGCCACCTAAAACAGAACCAACTACTAACCATGAAAGTGAGGAGAGGATGTGGCATAATGTCCAGAAATGCTGACTTCGTTGCGGGGGAACCAGGTTCGAGTCTGGGCATTGGCTCAACATCTTGTGACTCTGGGCAAATCACTTAATCGCAAATGAATGTGTCCTTAACTGGTGCTCATAAAAAGCACTGTGTTGATGATTAAGTGCCAGTGCTGAGCACTTGAAACCACAGGCTTAAATTAAGCACTGGTGTGAACAAATCATGAACTCCTCTCTCCAGCTGCTATTCAAGCCACTCCAATTGCTGTGGCTGATGGTAATATAGCCTTGAATCCTGCAATGAAATTCCAGCTCTACCTCATCCCATGTTAATTCAAATAATGATATCTTCTCCTGGATAAGTGGTGGATGTTTACCAGCCTACATACATTTTTTCAAATTAATCCATTTGTTTTTGAAGGAGGCTACAGGGAGATTACATGTCACACTTGACGAAATAAAAATAAACAATGAAAAACAGACTTTGTATCAAACACAATCCTACCAGTAATGAAATGATGGAGCACTTGCCAACTCTCCAAGAGTAAGCTACATTAATAGACAATAATAATGTAATTGCTAAAGTTCTTGAAAAGTTTTTGAATACTTAATAACCGCATAACATTTTGGGTTACCACTAAGGTAATTCTACAACAAGATAGATGTAGACTCTTGGGCGTATATTTAAACAACGTAACCTCTGCTTTATTTTTTTTTATCTAGTGGCCCCTAATGCTGGAAACCCCTGTACAATTCTGAAAGTGGATGCTATCACCATAATGTATGCTCTTAGTAAATAATGCAGCATCGCCTGAGTATAATTTAATGACTGGAGCCCCATTAAGTGAGAGTGAAATTGTCAGTGATTTATACAGGGCACATGCAAATGACTCTATAAACAGGGCGAATTGCTTGGGATACAGTGAACAATAACTTCTAGTACATCTTCATATCAATATTTCCCCTACTACTTCATATTAACAATCATGGTAATTAATTAACCTGGTAGTCCCCAATCAGGACTGTATACTCACCTTATGGGACAATATTATTAAACAACTGGAAGTCCTACAGCTCATTTAGAATGCCACACCGAAAATTAGGTACATGACTACTCTTCCTTAGCTCCCACATACAACCCACCCCCTTTCTGGGTCTTTACCTCCTCAATCTTACTTCCATTTTGCTTAATGTGATTCCCATTCCCAGTCTACCACTCCCCCGCTTAAGTTCTCACCCTTGCAGTGGCGTTCTCAATTCACGTGGACAAGAAGAAGAAAGCTCCCCTTCCTTCTACCATGAACCCCTCATAATTGGGTCCACCTTTCCTCCCCTTATTCGTTTGGTTCCCTAATTGCTTCCTACAATGCACCACAGTCATCATGGCACAAAACACTTATCATGCCTCTAACCCCTTTGTCCAATCTGGCGTGAACTCTTTTAAGATTATCTACCCCCCCAACTTATCGATAAAGGCTAAGAAGACCTTTAAACATATTGTCCTCAAATGGTGGCCCGAAACACTTATTTCTGACACATACATCTCCTGGAAGGGAACTATAGTGACTGACCTCATTTTCTACACCAATAGAAGAGCACAGTGGAGAAAGGCCCTCACTTCTATGCTTCGTTCCAAACAGACCAAAACTCTGCATGGCTTTCGTTTACCCACGCTTCCATCCCCCGCCCTTATGGCTGAGCTGACTATCTCCCTCCAAAATAATGGTAATGTCCTCATTCAAGCCTCGGACTTGAACCTCAAGCGTTTTAACAATGCCTTCCTGAGGATCAAAAACACACTAACAAACCCCAACACTTCCACACGCAGTCAGATTTTGGCTCTCACTTGCTCTGATCCAGAGGTGATTGACGGCCCCTCCTCCCCACTTCCTGCGCTCCTTTCTGCTAACATGCTTCCCACAGCACTACCCATCTTGACAGATGGTATTTCTACTCCCCACACCACGATCCCGAACAACCCACGTCGGCCTCATGCAGGAGAGGGTTTAACTGACCGGAGTACCACCCACAGTGTTGCTGTACGCTCCACTGGTCCGTCCTTACACTGCCTTCCCTCCTATTCTCAGTCCCCTGTGGCACACACTCCTCGCTCCAATATCGGGAGTGAGGGGCACCCTACCAGCTCTAACAATTGGGCAGGATCGGATACTCCTCCCTTAGGCCCTGGATCTTCCAATAGCAGGGCCCGAAACATAGCTGCAGTCTCATATCCGCTGACCAATAACAGACAGTCACCCACACGCTCCCTAAGAGCTTCACCACCCTCTAACCCTCCTAATTCTACTCTGCCCCTCCCTATTCCCACTCTAGGGTCTGATTCCAGTCCTAAGTATGATTCTATCGTCCTCTGTAACTGTACAAATGGTCCTGTTCAACCCTCTATTACTCCTCTCACAGCTGAACCAATCCTACCCTCGCGGGCAATTCCTGCTAATAAGTGCATGAACAATCCCCGCCTTGGGGAGAAGATCGCTGACCTTATAAGCATGATATCTCGATAGTCAAAGAGATGGTGCAAAGCATTCTTCAGTTATCTTTGAAGATGGAGAAGCGCTGGGTCTCACCCCCTACTCAGAGAAATGATTCCTACAATTCACAGAAGCTATCCTCCTCAACTAACGACCATCCTGCCTTCTGCTCCTATCTTAGCTCTAGCTGGAACTCAAGGCCTCTACCTAATCACCACTCCAGGCCCCACAGACCCCTACCTCAGCTATCGGAAGAAGACATTCTCGCCCTTCTCATGTCCTACACTGAGCTAACTGAAGAAGACATTCTCGCCCTTCTTATGTCCTATACTGACTCAAGGATGGCCTCCCACCCCAACTCTACTCTCAACATCCCCTCAATCATTGCAGACCCTAACAGGGAACCGAGCCTTATGCTCAGAAAGGTGAACATAGAGAACCTACTTCACATAACCATCTCTCGTCATGAAGTGGTCCCTTCCAACCTGCACATCAACTCGATGCTACTCAACTGTAGATCAGCTGTGAAACATGCAGCTGATATTTCAGATATCATCATTGCGCATAACCTGGACATTCTGATCATCACTGAAACATGTCTCAATGATACTGCCTCCCCAATTCTTGACATCTTAATCCCCCCTGACTACTCCATTATCAGAAGTGATCGACGGGGTAAAGCAGGAGGGGGTATTGCCTGCATTCATCGCTCCAACATCACAGTGAAAGAATCCTCATGTGCTGCTTTAGCCTCCTGTGAACAACTAGTCACTGAAATGTGGAACAAAGGCAAGAAGATTTGTGTGTTGCACTCGATCTATCACCCTCCGGGTGACAATCTGGTCTTCATAGAGCAAATCATGGAGGTCATTAGCTTGAGCTCTGATCAACTCGTCCACATATTCCTCGGAGACTTCAACCTACATTAGAATGACACAAATGATCCCATTGTATGTTCCTTTAAAACTTTCCTCTCTGACCTCAATTTTTCACAGCTCTTTGAAGGTCCTACTCATAATAAAGGTGCCACTCTTGACCTCATCATTGCCAAAGACAACGTCATACAAACAGGGGACATCCTACCCTGTGACTGGTCTGATCATTTTCAAATTCCCTTCCTCATCTTAGACAAGGGTCTGGGTAGACAAGGTCAACCCCTTAAAGCAAAGCAACTAACTCGCAATATGAGAGATCTCGACGTCAACATGATAACTTCAATCACCAAAAATAGACTACAGCCCCCCCATAACTTGACCAACCTTGACGATCTTTCCGAGCATTACTTTAACACTGTGTCTAACATTCTTGACTCTATTGCTCCGAAACAGCTCAAAAGGATTCCAGTCAAACCCTCCCAACCATGGTTCAATGGTTCCCTAAATGATGAACGGCGCAATCTTAGGCTCTCTGAGAGAGTCTGGAGAAATGCGCCTTCCACCACAAATCTCTCTCAACTGAGAAAAGTGAGAAGCGCCTACAACAAACACATCCGCTTGGCGAAAACCGACCACCTCAGAATTCAACTAGATGGAGCCAAAAATAGACCTAAAAAGCTCTTTGAGATCATTAAGGAACAATCTAACCAGTCTTCTAACCAGAACTCTACTGCTCCCCAGTGGTGATGATTTTACAGCTCACTTCGTTGAAAAAACAAGGAAAATAGAACTTGAGCTATTACCTACCACCCTATCTTTGTTTTCTAAGAATCATCCCGCAGGATCAGGGGAGGGGGCAGAATCCACGACATTTTACCCGCCTTTGAGAGGCTCTCTCAAAAATAACGCCTCCTGGAGCTGTTTTCTCCTACCAGACTGCGATGAGATACTTCACAACATGGCATCCATCAAACCTTCTAACCATTTTGGTGATACTCTTCCCGCCAAGCTCTATAAAGATTTCATCCCAGCCATTCTCCCTCTTTGGTCCAGGATCATTCACGAATCCCTCTTACAGGGAAAGATTCCAGACTGCCTAAAAGTTGGGCAAGTTACTCCCATTCCTAAAAAGCCCAGTGCGGACCTATCAGATCCAAACAACTTTCGGCCTATCACCAGCAGTATGACTCTAGCTAAATTGCTCGAAAAATGCGTACATTCGCAGCTCTGCAAACACATTGAGAAATATCAACTCCTTGACCCTCATCAATCAGGATTCAGATCAGGGCACAATACTGAAACGGCACTTACGCACATTGTTGATGACGCCATGAGAGCCCTTGACCAAAATGTCCTTTGTCTCCTGATCCTTCTGGACTTGTCCTCAGCATTCGATACCATCAAACATGATAACCTGATTGATCTTCTTCAACATAGGATGGGTCTCTCCGGCCCGGTCCTAAACTGGTTTGCCTCCTTCCTGCACAACCGCACACAAAGAATCAAAGTTAAACATGCCCTCGCTTCCAGTACCCCTGTCATGATCAGAGTCCCCCAAGGTTCTGCACTCTCGCCCACTCTCTTCAACCTCTTCATGGAACCTCTTGCGGTCATTCTGACCAGAGCGAACATTCAATACCACATGTATGCGGATGACACGCAATTATACCTGAAGATCTCCTCGCAAGAGGACATAAAAACTTTAAATGCTGCACTTGCCCAAACTCAACAATGGTTAGCTCAGAACCATCTCCTACTAAATACTCTCAAAACTGAATTTCTTTTGATCGCCCCACCTAATCATTCGGCTCCTACCCTTGACTGGATCAAGCACCTAACTGCTCTGAACTACACACCTCATGTTGTAGACTCTGCCAAATCTTTAGGCATCACCTTGGATAAACACCTAAGCATGCAAGCACACATCAGTGCTACTACTAGGGGAGCCAATTTCCAACTCAACACACTGAAGAAAATCAAACCTTTGCTCCCCCCAGAAGATCTTAGGCCTGCGGTTCAATCCCTGATTATCCCTAGATTGGAATATGGGCTGGTGACCCTCGCTGGACTTCCCAAAGCTAGCTTGGCCCCTCTCAAAGCTACCTTGAATGCATCGGCTAGACTTATAACGGGCTCGAGAAAATATGATCATATTTCCCCCGACCTTCTGCAACTAAACTGGTTATCTATTGAAGATAGAATGCGACTCAAGATAGCGTGTCTGACTCATAAAGCCATACACTACAATACCCCGTAATATCTAACAAATAAGCTTGAGCTAAGAGGCGCCAGCCGGAACCTCAGAAGTACGTCCACCCTTCTCTTGAAACCCCCAAGATTCAAGAAGAAAAGATCTTACAACCGTGCTTTCACCGGTCTTGCTCCGAGAATCTGGACCTCCTTGCCATCCGAGATCAGATCCAATCCTTCCACTACTTCCTTTAAAAAACTGGTCAAACGATTACTAATGAACGAATGCTAACTCCCTATTCTTATGATCTTGCTCCTGTGTTGTTAATAGCCTAAATCTTGGAGTATTACACCGATGCCTTATTTTATGTTTTCTTTACCTTTCTATGATCTATTCCTCGTTGGCTCCGGAACTGCATTAACTGATGATCTCGCTCTTGTTCTGTTTTTAAAATTCCCTGAGTCATATTGCACGTCTTGATTCTTACTATTGTATGATGTTTTCACTCTGCGTCTTATATGGCACTGTTGATACCCCACTACTCCTTAACTTGAATGTTTTTCCCACAGGTTGTAACTTTACTTACCTTCATTATGTTTGTACCCTTGCTTTCGCCAACTATGTACAGCGCTCTGATACCCCTGTGGGTCTTGTTCGCGCTTTATAAAACTTTTCAAATAAAATAAAAAATGGTAGCTTGTTGAATGCAGAGGGGTGATCAACAGTGTCAGCTGGAGCATTAAATTAAAATACATTAAAACCCCTAAAAAAAATCCCAACAGATGGGGTCAAACATCTTCTCCGTGTGATCCAGGACCCATTTTGGATTACCCACTACTCCTTGACTTCTGTGACCTTCCGACAAACTGTGATGTTCCGGCATCACAATCACCACATAATACTGGCATGTGGATCTTCCTGTTCAGAACCCTACAATAAATGGAAGTTGCAATGACCTACTATTCGGACAAACTTGGCTCTGAAGTGGACGTTCTAACTTCCCTCATTGTCCTCATCACCGACATCATCAGGAATTGTGAAGTGCTAAACAACTTGGTTAAGTGTGCTCAATCAACAGCTGACTTGTACAAGTTCCACAAAGGTATCAGGCGCCTTGGCCCTGCTCCCCTATTTTAAATAAACTGTCTAACTGCCACAGATAATGGAAGGTCTGCTACTGGAATCTAAGGTGCAACGTGGTACACCTAACCTAGCCTCAAGAGGGATTAGCACATCATATACAGCACAACCCACAGTCTTACCCCAGTTAAAAGTAAAAGGAAAGGTACAACACATGGAGAACAAGGACAGCAACGCACAGCGTAACATTTTCTGAACACGCGGACCACATGTATTCACTCACTCAGAGAGAGGATCCATCAAGCTCAGAAATCACAGCAGTGCAGCTAGCCTCAACATCCCCCGACATGGCTCTCCCCCTAAATAGCTCAAGAATAGTGATGCTGAGCAAACAAACCTGGAAACAACTGAGGAAACAAGATAACTAACTTCTCAAATAGCTAGAACTAACATATCAGGGGATGGTGTAACCAATGTTTATCACACATCATCAAGAGAAGTCTAAACCACTCCTAGAATTAATATCCTCAGATGCAATTGCGATTGCACAGAGAAGGCGCTAGTGCAAGTGGCTGATTACATCAGGAGTACTTTAGAAGCCGGTGAGAGACACTGCTTATAATGCTAGATCTTTCAGCAGCCTTCAATATGGTCTCCTAGCCCATGTCCAATCTATTGGAATTGGTGGTGAAGCTCTGGACTGGCTCGCCTCTTCTCTTGAAGATTGAAGTCAAAGGATCTGGATCCCTCCTTTCATGTTTGGGTCTCGCGAATTGAGAGTGGGAGTACCTCAGGGTTCTGCATTAAGCCCCACTTTATTTAATATCTATCTGACTCCTCTTGCCCTACTCGCTGAGGGCCTGGGAGCAAAAATAATCTCTTGTGCTTATGACACCCGGTTACTGTTCTCCTAGGAGCAAGAGGTAGATTTATCGGCCGAAAAAACTAGAACCTGTCTGACAGCCATTTTCAAGTGTCTCTCACACCATCAGCTTAAATGCAATGCCGAAAAAATTGAGCTACTGTTTTTTGGAATAAAAGCTCCGGAAACATGGTCGTCTTTCTGGCCATCAGACACCAGGTTAATTCCGTGAAGAACCTAGGCATCAAATTTGATGACTGTCTCTCCTTTGTTTGTGAATGTTGTAGTAGGGACCTACTTTGGACTCTTGCGCTTTCTAAGAAAGTTTCTTCACTTTCTGTCTTTTACTGCCAGGAAACAGGTGACACAAGAACTTACATCATCACGACTTGACTATGGCAATGCTTTGTATTTGGGCCTTACAGATTATCTTACTAATAAACTACAGGTGGTCCAGAATGTTGCTGCCCGCAATCTCTTGGGCTGCCTCTGAGATTCTCTGTGTCTGCTCATCTGCGGGCTCTGCATTGGCTTCCTATAAAAAAGAGACTTCTATTTAAGATCCTTGTCTTGGTCCAGAGGGCCCCTAACCTAACAGGCACTGGATATCTCAAGGCAAGGATGAGTTTGTATGTTCCCTCCAGATGCCTTCCCTCTGCCAGTGCTTTTTTAGCCAAAATTCCTAGGATCCGGTGCACTTAATCAATCTAATGATTGATTAACTGTATTGATGATTTATGAAGAAAATGTTTAAATAAGCAAATGACTTACAAAAAGATATAGAATAAAACCCTTTAACTCAACTAAACTCTCTTTAATGACAACACAAAGTGATGCATGATTAATGTTAAGGCTTAATTTGATGTCTCAGCTAACCACAAAGATCCATCAACTTGAGAGACAGATATGCAGGGTTCTTGTGAGTGAGTAAGTAACAAACTGAACCCTGTGCGCCATCATTGTCATAGAAGCATTTCTCCAGCATAAGCAAAATCTGTTCCACTGCTCAAGTCTGAACATAAAGCTGATCAAGTTCATTCACTAGGCATATGGCCTCACCTTCTGCTGAGAGGAACCACAATGCCCATAACTGACTGGGCGCTGGAAATCCAGCCAGAGAACATTGCACCTTCCTCAAATGCCCTACTGCTTCAGCTGTCATTCAAGACACTTTACTGAATTAAAACAACGAAGCGCTGCAGTTATTTTGTTCACAAGACGAAGGGGCCGATTCACAGAACTAATCTGAGATAAAATCCTAAACTTACTACTTTTGGTATTCACAGAAGGCATTTAGTAGTAGTAAAGTTAGGAGTCCTATCTTTACTACTACTAAATGCCTTCTGTGAATACCAAAAGTAGTAAGTTTAGGTTTTTATCTCAGATTAGTTCTGTGAATCGGCCCCATATCTCTGGCAGGTGTCAGTCAGTTTCCACGTCTTTCCTAAAGAATTGTTTCCTTAAGATGCATTGTTCTTGCATTTTATTATTTAATGAACCTTGCGTAACCATTCCTGATGGAGGTTTCCCACTTCTTACGTTTGTTGTTTACATTCATCTATATAGTGTTTGCACCCTTTTGTTGATTCCTAGGCACATTAGATATGAAACTGGCTTCGCTACCGAGGTGATGTGTCAGGAGTACCTTAGGGTGTCCAAATTCAGGCCTGTCTGCAAATAGTTTGTCTGTCTATCTGTCCAGGTAAAATGGGAACTTGGGCACAGCACACGTTGCCCTTAATCTCTCTACCCCACACCTAGTCAGTATTTGTTTATTTTTAATTATTTAACTTTAATGATTTATCCCTTACTTTTTATGCTTACTGCAAAGTTTTCAGCAATGAAATTCAGAGCATTTTGAGACCACTTTCCAGGTGTGTTTCTGCTCTCATTGCATTTCCATGTATCTCGACCTTCTCACAATGATAAATCCTTTGAGATTTACATTTTACTGTATGTCATGCACACACATTCCCTCTTCCATTATATATTATTTCATGGCATAAGCACGGGCGGATAGGAATGAGATAATGTCCTAAATATGTTAATCAATGCTACACAAACTGCACAATGCACTTATTCTGAATATTTTTTTTATCCTACCTATAGAAAATTAGTAGGACATACGAGTTGCTACACTGATGCATGGAAGATCAATAAACTATATCGTTGGACGCCAGACACGGTTTAGTTAAACCATTTGATCTCATTAACCTCAGAATTTTAATTAACTTTCTTCAATACAAGCTGCTCATATTTTGAAGTGCTGCTCTGTGGCACACAATAGGAATTAGAGACTAGGTACCAAATCTCCAACCTCATTAACAATGCACAAAGTAATTAGCAAGGAATTGATGCTTTGAAATTGAGGATAGCATCTGTGAAAGGTAATTCCTAAGAGTAGCAATGAAAAAATGAGACAAAAGAAGAAATACCAAAGTTACTTGGTTTCATTTAATTGTGTTAGGATAGGCTCAACAAATATGTGAATTGTTGATTGAATCTAATTATGGAATATTCAGTGCTACTCTACGTCAAAGCACATCCTGCTTGCACATGTTTTAATACTTGTCTCTGGAACAGAGGGGCCAGACGTACTGAGAATTGTTTTGCAAAAAGTGGTCGCAAATTGTGCACTGATTGTTTTTGCGATTCAAGTATAATTCCCATTGAGGATCGGTAGTAATTTAACCTACCTCATGAATATTGAACAAAGGTCACAAATTGTGAATAATTCTGAAGGAACTTCATTGGGATAGTGGTCTGCTAGGGTCAGAAGGCTACCATGTCTGTGATCGCCTTTAAGTAAAGAACATTTTTTTTTAATGCACCCCGTTTTCTTTAAGGAAACCAGGGCTGCATTAAAAAAGAAAGGTTTTCTTTTTTAATAAAAGGTTGTTTGAGAGTTGGTAGTGCTTCTGTGCACCACTGCCTACTCCACGACAAAGTTATTTTTACCATTCCCTTCTCTTTTGTGAATGAATTACCACCTCATTTGAGGAGTTAGTACATTTTCAATAGTTTGCAACCGAAAGTGATCTAAGATCATAGATACATCTAATACCGAGTTACAATTCGAAGTGCCAACTTACACACACCCTTTCCAAATTGCGATTTAGCATCCATTTCTAGACCCTTTTGCGATTTGGCAAGCCTCTAGCAAATTACAAACTGGGCTTAGTGAATACCAAAAAGCCATTTTTCGGATGCAACCCCTTTAATTTATCACTTTGCAGGGTTGGCGACCGCAAAATAGCTAGTGCATCCTGCCCATTGTGATTATGTCATGATGTGTGTTATATAGATAATCCAGTAATGAAAAGGGCCTGGCTTGATAATTACTTTTACCACTTTGTAACAACATGTATTACACAATCTTCATGCGCAAAGAAATATGGAGCTAATGCATCAAAGGTTTTACTTCTTCGCAGCGCTTACACTGTGGAAAGTGGCTTGCCCTGAGCAAGGGAAACCCAAAAATGTAATGTATCATAATTCACAGTGAGATGTAATTCGTATTATGCCTCGCAATGTATGCATTTTAATTCATTGGGAATAACAAAGTAATGAGATCATCCCCCTTTCTTAGAGACTCACAATAAAATGGATCAACCGTTTGCATCCTCTCCAGAGGTCACAAAGTTTTGAAAGGTTACCAACCACCACTTGTCAAAGAAAAACTAACTGCAAAGTGAAAGCTTTCTTGGATGGACAGTTCCTACTGTGTGAATGAACCTTGAAGGCATTAGTGGACGAGAGAGTGATCCCGTTCATCACTCAATGCTTTCCCAGTGTAGAAACTATTTTTGAGGTCCCTACTGTGGCTGTGTGTATTCTTCATTCAATTGGTCGTAAGGACCACTGAAAAGAGGAAATCTACAACCCTGATAGTTGTATACATTGATTTAAATTATACTATGAAATGTTGCCACTGGAAATTTACCCCTTAATGGCATTTGTTTTTGCACTGCCAACCTATTTTCTCTCCTTATTGTACTGCAGGTGTATGCAAGCATTTTAAGTACTCAGAACTCACCAGTTTTTGATAGTCTGCCTCCATTTCTAGGGTGGCCTTTATTGGTGTTCGCTACACTAATCATGTTATCTATGTGTGCATTGGTATTTAGAGAAAGCAAACTAATCTGTGACTCAATGTGGAGCACATAGAACCACCATCTTGGTGGTTGGAAACCCAGCCAAAAAATCATCACCTTACTTTTGAATATCAGTGAGTAAGTCACTAGGAAAACATGACTCATACCCTATTCTGTGATGTTGTCTTACAAGTCAACACTCACTTTAATATCCTTGTATCAACCACCAAACTGTTTTGTGGTGAGATTCACACTTCCAGTCAATACCAAATGTTATGGAATAACCTGCAGTGTATTTACGCATTTGATTAATATAGAAAAATCCCCTTCTTGTATTCCAACCTTTTAATCTGCCATGATTTTCATATTTTATTCTCAAGTAAATATTGAAAAAATGAATATTTAGCAATGCATATTATTTGAATTACCTTTTGGTTGTCACCTGGCCAGCATTATGTTTCATGCAGAATGCCTTGCGTGTTTGAATTCCTACTCCACAAGTATCTGCTCCATTCCAGTAAATAGTAGCATTAAGAGTAGTCGCCATGGAACCTTCAGAGCAAGGTTCCCATGCCGAGGTTTCCCAGTAAAATGAAGTGCAGGCGTGATCATTGCATAGTCTATATTCTTGGAGAGCTTCAGTGTTAGGACAATGTTTTCCACCTGCATATAAATAACAGAATATTATGTTTATTATCCTCTAAATGTATTTTACAAACATTATCACATGAGCATATAATACATAAAGCAAAGACATACTTGTTCTGTCAAAGAAAATGGTGGGGATTTGGTGAGAACCTGAACTGAGGGCAAGTATGCAATTTCAACCCTCATTCCATGAAACTTGTGTTGATATGACTGGCTGGAGAAACGTTTCCAAGACTCATAGGAGTCATTGGAACAAGAAGCAGGTGTCTAGTTGTGTCACTGTAAGCTGCTACTTCCTTAGGGTGGGTGTAGTTCACCCTATTCCAAACCCACTCTCTCCTTAGCATTCAGGTGCAGAGTCCAGGCAGTAGCAGCCATCTTTACTGGTGCTGCTGAAATCATAATTTTCTTTTACCAGCTATTTTAAATTGTGCAATTTAGACGTTTTGAGTTGGAGTGGTGTCTTGATATGAGTATGCACTCTTTGTGTGTAAGAAATTGCTTCTTTTATTGGCTCATTCTTATTCATTTTGGAATATTATGGGAATAGTGAGTGGCTGCAGATATTCTAGTTTAAATGCTTGCATCTGGCTCAAGTTAGTAAAAGTGATGCAAATAGAACTTGAACAGCATCTTCCATCACAAGAGTTAGGCACCTCTAATGTTCTTATTCTGTAGGGTGATTTGAAAAACATATTTTTTGGGTGGAGATCACCGCACTGAGGGTGGAAATCTCTACACACATTTGTGCACATTTTAGTAGTAAATGTAGGAGGAATGAGGGAGTGGTGAGACCACCTACTATTAAATGGGAGGGGCTTATGGAAGAGTAAGGAGGGACTTAGGGGAGGGCTAAGGAAGAATTTAGGGACATGCACACTCCTGCAAAAGAATAAGCCCATTCCTATTCACAAACTGCACTTCTAAAGTCCCTACAGCCAAAAATTAGCCTAAGCAGTAGCATATGCACTCATGCTCAGATCAGGACTTGACCCGGCACCACGCATGGCTAACCACTGGTACTGAAACACCCTTCCATAGATAATAATGAAAGAAGGAACGTAAAATCGAATTCCATACAAAACAATGTTAAATTATATTCATTTATTTCAACTTTTTGAAAATATAAACAAATTGTATTTAGTGCTGGAACATATAATTAAAAAATATATATTATTTTATTATAACTCATTTTAGTAATCTTTCATTAATGTGGAAATAAATGTAAACTAGGTTTTTGCATACATTAATTTAAATTAATTCTACATAACTTTCAGAACTTTTTGATACTTAATGAAATATAAAAACATGTTACTTTTGATGGTTTTTTTATGTCTCAAATAATTTTATTTTAATTTAATAGATTACATTGGATTAATATTTAATTCAAAATTATGTGAATAGTGCTGTAGCATTTTTTTATTGTGTTCTGCATTTAAAATATATAAAATGAATGTACTTTAATATTTAATATAAAAAACGTTTTTTAGTTTATTAAACTTTTAACATTGTTTCTATACTTTACCGTAGGGAGCTCTCCACTCCATTGCGGAGAACTCTGCCTGCATATGTATAGTTACTAGTAGTAATAATGTTACACTCATACATTTGGCTCCACCCCCTGTATTTTGGGGTGAAAATTTGCAAGCTTACACCTTTTAAGTACATTTGCTCTAGAAATTAGTTAATAGACAAATGCAGTATATTTACTAAAAAGTGTAAGTATACATTTTCATGTGTAAATTTCCTTGTGTGTAAATTTACTTTTGTGGCTAGGACCTACATTCTCTAAAAATGCATGAAGAAATGACTTGAATGAGTGCTAATTCATTTTTGATAACTTTTCATGTCTCCATGGGGAAATGTATTTTCCCTTGAGAAATTGCCTAATCTCTCACTCATTTTGAGCGTGTTCTTCCATTTTCCAGCCTGGTTAGGGGTTTACTTTATGCTTGACGAATGTCAATGTCATGCCATTTCTAGGGCCATTTCTAGGGCTGGAATGGGACCAGGAAATGTTTTCAAATATACACAAACATGTATGTTTGTAGTGTTTCCAAACTTGTGTGTGAAAAACTGTCAGTGTAAAACCATATTTAAAGGTATAATAAGTGGCTTTACAAATGTTGAATGGCTAATTGCACATGCAAGCTAAGTCAAGTACTATTCATAGTGGGTGGTACCAATTTAACAACTTCTTTTTAAAATAGCACAAGATTTATTGTCCTAATTTACAAACGTTTCTCTCATGGTGCAAACTATCTTAAGGCTTTCTTATGCAAGCAAAGGTGGACCTAGTTACATAGTCATTCATCCTAGTTTGAGACTGTCTTAACAACTGTCTTTCTGGGTTCACAACAATCATATGCCTTAAGCCACAGAAATCTAAAACAATCAGGCCTATGATTCCTGGGGTTAACAAGAGAAAAGGGCATGCAAACATGTTACCATCTCCAGCACTATGACATTGTTAATTAGATATACGCATGCCTGTAATATACAGATGTTGGCTAATTAACAAACCTTTCTGATTGATATAGGTGCAAATTAAGTATGTTATAAGTTAATCATACAAATGTGTGGTATTTACAAATGTTGATCTTCTACACCTGTTTAAATACAACTTTGTACATTCATGGGGTTAGAAAAGCTGGATAATTTAATTGTTTATTTTGTTGGACTTTTCTATTCAACAAAAATAGTCTTTCTTTTAATTGTCTCTTCCTAATGTCCAAAGCTGATGAAAACATTCACATATTTGTGCACTCATATTTGTTGGTCCATAAACTTTGCATTAGTTTGCTTCGAGGGGATGCACCATGGGTGATATATGGGCATTTCTATACATCTAAACCACTGATTGTTGATGGAAAATCTTATGTACTAGCATTTGTAAACAGGGCTTTGCCCCAAAAATAACACTACTTTGCAGCCGGGGTTAACTTGGACAAATGTTTTTAATTCTTTAAACTTTTCAAACTTTTCATGCCTACTGCATAGTAGAGTAAGTATCTTTAACTTTGTATAAGCATAGTATTTGTAATGAAATGGCCCCCTTCCACAACAAGGCCTTTGCTTCACATCACACATACATACATGGAGTATTGTGCAAGGGAAATTATGTTGATGGATGGAAGCCTCAAGTGCACCAGGGCAGGGAGAAAGGAAAACAGAACCATATCTTTGTAAAAATAGCGCTGTACTGCTCTTTCTTTTTCAAGCAACTCAGTACAGCAACAACAATTTGTAAATCTTTCCATTTTAGTGCTTTGTGTGTGTCCCACCTAAACATGTAAGCACACATATTCTGTGGCAGTGTTACACTGATGACATGGGAATATCAAGCCATAGACCTTTGGGGATGCATTTTATGATTAACAATGTGTGAAATCTCTATGACTCTAGCTGCTTATGAGTAAATATTTTGAGACATAACTCACCAAGACACTTTGGGCCTGATTATGAGTTCAGCAGTCCATAGGACTGCCGAACCTGTGGTGGCAGTCCGACCATTGCCACACTGCGGGACAGCCCACAATATTACAACTGCAGAGGTCTGACGGCCATGAGACAGCTGGCCCCCTGCTGGATTTGGGCCTGGGGGTGCCTGCGGGGAGGGGCCCATGTAGATCCCCCCTGGATTTGCAACCCCCCTTCCTTCACGGTGTGGCATGCATGCCACACCATGAAGGAACATGTTGAAGATGCTCTCACAGCCGCGGTCTGCATATTAGGGTCTCTATTTGAGCCTAACATGCAGACCGCCCTGAGACCACCGGTGCTGCGCCCACCTGCCCTGGATTCCACTCAGAATCCAGCGGGCTCACTGTGGCTTTGGCAGTCCTACAGCATATGGCACATTGCACCGTCCACTGTAGAACCACCAAAGTCATAATCAGGTCCTTAGAGTGCAAATGGAAAGATAGTCCATAGATATTTTGGGGAGCACCACTAACGACAAGCTAAGTTGGAAACCTCATCTAGTCTCAAGAAGATCTATTGGAAGGCAAATAATGAGGAGGATGAGGCGGTACTATAAGTGTGGCTCCAAACTTTCGGTTTTCACAGATAAATACAGACAGATAAGTGTTTCCCTGTGCGTCTTTATTTTTTAATATGTATGACAGCGAAAAATATATATCTTTTTTGAGTGATTATCAATGCTGTCAGGCTTCACTACTAGGCCGATACAGATTAGGGATTTAAAAAAAGGTTTGCAAGTAGAGTTTACACAGCTTCCGAATTGCATGTGTATGCAAAACAATGTTCAATATTTCACATAAGTGCACTGATATATTCTATAGATGTTCTTAAAACATTAAAATCCTTCAGGCCTTTAAGATTTACTGTACATTGATCATGTAAGCAGAAATATATTAGTTGCAGCTTTGTTTTTTCACAAACCCTAAAATAAATGGGGCCCAACACAGATAAAATGTGGAAAATATCAATGAATAGTGAGTGAATGTCAAGCAAATACACACAGTAAAACATGGAGCTCTATTTATAAGGTATTATGCTATATTGAGCAAACTATTATTACAACTCTTGCTTATAGAATTTAGAGCAACGTCATTATGGCCCCACCCTTTCATGTTTGACCAAGCTACATACATATATATATATTTTTACACATGGCCTCATGTACTCATGTGTGCAACATTATTAACGTAATGTAGTACATTTGAATAGATACAGAAAGTGCATTTACAGTATAATCTCGACATTTAAACAAGTGTGCATACTAATGTTTTCCTTACAGTGACATCAGAGTTGCAGTTCCTATATATATATATATATATATATATATATATATCTTTATTTGTGTGGTTTGAATAATGTTGTTGACTCATATAATAATGTATTCGTTTGAATAGTGTTGGAAATGGCCCTTTCTATGGTATTTTGCCTCGAATTTTTGCATTTTTCCTTCCCAGTTTTCCGCTGATCTAGGTGCTAGCCTTAGGACTTTGAGTGCATTTAAAACTGGCATTCAGTGTCAAAGCGCTGTGCTTGTCATATACATAGAAATTGGGGGACTGGAAAGAAAAAGGTTTGTTGTTGACAGAGGGAGAATTTAAATATCTACTGGTCACAAAACCAAGTTACCCCTGCATTTATGTCCTCCCAAAAGTACATAAGGGAGGAGCATTTCCCCCGGGTCGACCTATAATTGCGGGGATAGATTCCCCAACAGAACGTCTCTCTGAGTATGTCGATTCATTTTTACAACCGTTAGTAAAAAATGTACCCGCCTATATCCAAGATAGTAAGGATATCCTCAATAAGTTTGAGGATGTTACATGGACTGAAGGGCTTCATTTTGTTACATTTGATGTAACTAGTTTATACACCTGCATTAAGAAAGATCTGGGCCTGCGTGCTATGGGATATTTTCTAAAAACTAGGACAGCTGAATGGTTCGAACACAATGAGATGATTCTTGAAATGACTGAGCTAATTCTGTCAAAGAATCTTTTTCTACATGGAAGTCAGTGGCATCACCAACTGCAAGGGACTGCGATGGGAGCAAAATTTGCTCCATCGTATGCAGGATTATTCATGGGATGGTGGGAGAAGGAACACGCCTGGGGTCGATATGCCTCCCCCTGGTTAGAAAACATCATTTTTTGGGGGAGGTATATCGACGATGTGATTGTCCTTTGGAATGGGTCTGTTGGTCAGCTGAAGGATTATTTTGCTTTCCTTAATCACAACCCATTCAATGTGACACTAACTATGACATATGCTGAAGATCAGATAGATTTTTGGGATATTACATTTCTTGCCAAGGATAATAAAATCCAGAGCACACTCTATCGCAAACCTACGGACAGTAACAGTACATTACACGCAATGAGTGCGCATCCTAGAGCCACCATTAACAATATTCCATATGGAGAAATGGTGCGGGTGCGCAGAAACTGTAGTGACACTAACTCATTCACTGAAAATCTGAAAATTACCAAAAATAGATTTGAGAAGAGAGGCTACAAACATAGAGTTTTGGATAATGCAGAAAAGAGAATTTTGTCAAAATCTAGAGAGGCCACTTTACAAAAAAGTGGGTCCACTAGTAGCAGTTCAAATCCATCATCTTCTATAAATTTCATTACAAAATATAACAAACATAGCCAGGCAGTGTATAAAATCCTCTCCAGACATTGGACACTACTCCAGGATATACCAGGAGTGAAGGGGGAAATTTCCATGAAACCTAAGATTACGTACCGGTGGGGTAGGACGTTGAGAGATATACTGTGTCCTAGCTTTGTCACTCCGAAAAAAACTGAGGGCATGTGGTTACCAATACAGTTACATGGTTTTTTCACATGTACAGATTGTAATATCTGTCAATTTGGAAAAAACAAACTAAAGGAATTTAATTATAACACCCAACGTACCTACACTATTAGACACACTATCACATGTAAAACAACATATGTGACTTATGTGATAGGATGTAGCTGCAACCTTATATATGTGGGCAGTACAATCCGTGCCTTAAAGACTAGAATTCAGGAACATATACGGGCTATCCGGCATCAAGGTACTAGATATCCGATGACAACGCATATGAGTGAATGTCATGGGGCAAGGCCTGAAATTTGGTTCCATGGAATTGATCATATTCCAGTAAGACCTAGGGGGGGGGGGACAGAGAATTAGCCCTCCGACGTAATGAAGCAGGGTTGATCTGTCGCTTGCATAGCACGACAAAGGTTCACAATACAGATGATGAGTTACATTACTTCATGTAATTGTCAACAGTCCTTTCAGGGAGAAAATAATAGAGTTGTAAAAACTCCGTAGGACAAAATACTTGATTATTCTGTGCCTTTCTGATGTGTCAGTATGCAACAATGATTTAAGCTGTTGTCGTGTAAATGAAAAAGTAATAATGTACAGGCGAGAGGGGTTGGTACACTGTACAAGAGGGCCATTTTCGTCCAAACTGGGACACAACTTTTTATACTCATACATCTCTTCATTCTACCTTACTTTTACTTATTCTGTCCCTGGTCTTTTATTTCATCTTTTGTGATAATAGGGATTACGACATAAGATAAGTGATTTCCTCTAGGTTGGAGTAGGCATCTATGGATAATAAATATTATTTTTAAATATCGTTTGATTATTACTAATTTATAAGACAATGTTTCGCCACAACAATTCATATGGCTCTTAATTATGAATGTGTTGTGGATACATAAGTGATATGTTTTGGAGATCGATCGCGGAATACGTAACTAGACATTTGTTAAAATTGGGTGCTTGTTCATGTTTTACATTGCTGTTACTGGCGCCCGTTGATTTTGCATGGTTCTTGGTGGGAGGTACCGATGGAGTGTGTGGGTGCGTTGTTTTTCGACCCTCCTTGGGGATTTGAGTGGTGTGACTCAAACAAACAAACATGCGGTTTTGAGACACCCCCTAAAGAGCGTAGCGGCATGCGGGAAAGTTGCTTGACGTGGTCAGGTGTTTAAATAGGAGGAGGAAGATTGGGCACTCTCTTTGAGCGTTCAAATTTATACATATCCTGCTGCTCGGGGCGCTGCATTTTCGGTAAGCCTGACTACCGCCAGGGTTTTCATTTTAAACTCAGAGCGAGTTATTGTTAGCCGGGTTATCTTTATATATTTGTTGCTAAAGTTTATAAACCTTGCTGTTGTTCGGTGTTTACCACAATTTGATATCGTAATGAGGCCATATGTTCTAGCCACTTGCAATTCTCTTACGTGCACTCAGCTTGAATACTTTTTGGCGTTTAATTTGAGCACATTTAACTTGACGGGACTGCTGGCAATGTTATTGGGGTTGTTATATTGTATTTCTATGCTAAATTGCAAGTCTGTCTTTGCGCTTAATTTGGAGCGGATTTTATTCGACGAGACTGCTGGCAGTGCTGGGAGGGTGGAGATGTTTTGTTTCAATAAATGTAAAAGAATGAATGAGGGTATATTTTCATGCCAAATTACATGTTCGTTTTGTCAGACGATGCCTTTGAATTAGTTGGCATTGTTCGTTAGTGATTGCATAAGTGGGCCTTCTTTTACATGTCCTTATTGGAATATATGTCGGTGTACAATATATACTCTAGAGTCAGACTTGTTTAAATCTCCCTAATTAAGGGTTGAAAGTAAATACCTGTAACAAGTGGTTTTAGACATGAGGAGTAATGTCCTCTATAAATCTTTTCAGGCACAACAGCCATTCAATAGTTCGTTGCTGCTAGGTCTGTTTAGTTTTGGCAAACATGGTTCAAATTTAAGGTTACATTATTTACCAGTATACATTTGTGCATAAATAGTTGTGTCTCATTATTATATATCTGTTTGGCCCATAGACAAGGCTTAATAAATAATTTATTATAATTCTTCCTAGGCACAACAGCCATTGTATTCTATTTGTGTTCGAGAAAAGAAAGGTGACGTCGTGTGTGGAGTTCTTAGTTGAGCTAGCCTGGCGATTCCTTTTTCCGTTCAAAAAGAAATGATAACAGTTCAATCGGTAGGTGACCAGGATTCTTGTTGGATGAATTTGCTAGGAAAAGGGGCTACTTGGCAACCCTTTAATATATTGAGTGATTTCAGTATATAGGGTTATTTTTAACCTTCAGTTAGTTTAACCTTCAATAATTATTTAAGTTTTTTCCCTTGGTGTATTCGATTATCTTCAGTATTCCTTCTTTCTCTATCTCTCGTAACTTTGTTGACATTATGTTTTCTATTTGCTTCTCATTTTTGTTTTTCCAACTACATTTGGCATTTCTATTGGGGTCATCACTGCAATTGATTAGTATGGTTGCATGTGAAAAATTGGGTGAAGAAGTTGGTTTACTAACAGAAGCCACAGGATTATTTATGTTGGACATTGTCTCAATCATGTATGTTGATTTTATCACACATTTTTGCATAAATTTCAAAAAATGTTTTTTAAGTAATTGAACTTTATAATATGGAATATTCATGAAGAGAAAGCTTTCGTGTGGTTTGATTATAAATGTGTTTGTAATATCATGTTTTGGGTCAAGAGAATGGAGTTTTTGCAATTCTATTTTTAAATGTCTTCTGTCTTATAGTATTGTATTGAATGTGTTGTTATATGTTAATAGATATCAGATTGTATTATATATATGTTTTTTAAATGTTTTTACAGCCCTGACGAAGTTCTTGTCTAAAAGAACGAAACGCGTTGGCTACTTGGTGCTTTGTCTCAAATAAAAAGAAGAATAAAGAAATCTGAACATTTCTAACATTGGATGGACATTTAAACATTATTTTTGTCTTTTGGATACTTGGATTTGGTGGTGCAACCTACAGTTAACATATGCAGTATGTTGCAAGGGTGGTGTTGTGCCAGCACTTTACACTTGGGCCCTGAGGATAAGCCTGATTGCTCAGTGCCAAGCTAGCCAAGGTTGAACACAGGTTTTCGGACATGTGTATCATACTAATCCTATCTAGAACAGTGGATTCTGACTGGATTCAATGCGTCCCATCCAGCCAGAAACCGTGGGTCTAACAACTACTACTCTGCAATTATATTTTACTTTATACATATCTATAATCATGCATTTAAACATGTATTGAGATGCTTGCCACGTTAACTTGACCAAAGGCCCTAAGCATTTGGATTTCTTAATGTTTAACCTTCAACATGAATGACTGCTTTGCATGCAATATTTTCTCCCCTCTGCAGGTGCAGTTGTGTGATCTTACAAATGGAAAAATGCACATTGTGTAAGAGAGATAGGGCCATATGTAGGTGGGCTAATACCGGTCGGTAACGGCCGAAAATCGGTAAATTTCCCGTTACCGACCGGTATTTAGCCCTTTGCGATGTAGGAGGCCAGATTTAAGGAGTCGGTAACTTACCGATTCGTTATTTTAAGGAATCGGTAAATTACCGATTCCTTAAATCTTATGTAGGGAGCACTCAAGTGAGTGCATTTTTGGTTTAAGGATTCGTTATTTACCACCAACTACAAGTTGGTGGTAAATACCGAATACCTTTTAAAAAGCAATTTTGTGCTTTTTTAAAGTGCCATGTGGCAGACATACATGCCCTTAGGGCATGTATGTGCGCCACATGTGCACACATGCACGATTCAGGGTGCAACAGGGTGTCAATTTGACACCCTGCCACCCTTGAATATGCTCCCCTATTACCGATTCGGTATTTACCGAATCGGTAATAGTGAATGGCTTCCCATTCATTCCTATGGGCCTCCAGGCCCATAGGAATGAATGGGAAGGTATTCCTTATTACCGATTCGGTAAATACCGAATAGGTAATAACGAATATTACCGAATCGGTAAAATTTACCGAATGTTTACCTACATTCTATTTACCGATTCTTAAATACCGAATCGGTAAAATTCGGTATTTAGGAATCGGTAAAAGAAATTACCTACATATGGCCCATAGTGAGGTTCAGGAGGAGTACCTCTGGCAAGGACGAGAAGCCTTAACAAACAAAGGGAGGACTACTGTTTGTAAAGAATTGGGAAACGGGAGGAATACAAGGATGCTCTGATGTGTGAACCAAAGGAAAGGAGTTTCAGGAGTAGTTGCCAAATTTTACTGTGTGAAGATGGAAAATAATGAGGCACATGATATGGGATTCTCTAATGTTCACTTCAGCTGGATTCAGATTCCCTTTTAGACTTTGAGAGGGACAGACCTCTTTGCATTATCTCTGTTGTGTGGCTTCATGCTATACAATATTCCTTTCCTTTAGAGAATTTCTGCAGAGGTTCTGCTATGCTGACACCTTTCTCCTTTAATGCATCTAATTAGGGTTTCCTCATCCAGTATTATTTAGAGCAGATTTAGATTAGGAGATTTAGGTTTTCCTCATGCATAACAGGCAAGAGGACCGCAAATCTTATACTGATCACCAAATCTTTATTTTTATATAATGTGTTGTGCATACTGAATTTCTTCAATGTTTTATGTTGCTAAGGCTAAACTTAATTCATTGTTTTGACCTGTCTGTAGTAATCCTGTATTTTTACAATGTATTCCTGAGACTTGTGTATATCAGTCTGACTTTGAATTTGTAATCAATCCTTACTGAATTCCATCTTTCGACTCAGAGTTTTACTGTTTGGCCAAATGAGTTACACTGTAATTGTTAAATTGAAGTCGATCCTAACTCATTTTTTTCCTCAGGCACCTAGAAAGTTCCATTGCAGGGAGCAAGGTAGAAGGATCCCAACTACTATGCGTTAGCATGTTCAAAGTCATAATACAATGAAGTTGTGCCCCCTGGAGGTTACATGAAATGGGTGGGACTGAGCTAGTTGAAATCTGCGTAATAACAAATGAGCTGCATTTTTAAATAGTAATTTCTATACAAGCTGTAACTGTAAAGTTTTTGTTATTTTCTGTAAAGGTCCATTGAGTTCAGAGGCTTTTTTGGCTCCTGCAAGAAATCAGAATGCCAATTCAGATTTGTTGCTATGTCTTATGGAAATAGTTAGCTGAAAATATGTCCTGAGTTTCTGGATCCTAAAAAAAGGGTCTATTTTCTATAAGGCATATTTTTTAGGATCAGTTCAATCACCGGGGATCAACATAACTGGCTGTAAAAATAAATTCAATCCAATGGTCTAAACAAGAAGGCATTGAAAATCTGGACACTGCAACAATGATCTCTTTATTAGGTGATCTTTTTTAAACATGAATTTAGAAACATTGATACCCTCTGCTTTAATGATCATGCCATTGGTGACAGTCAGTTGTCATTTGTACTCACTGGGCATGATTCACTTTGGAGAAAGTTTACTACTTTTCGTTATTCACAAGCTCTGGGCCGATTGACAAAGTTAAAATGCACTTTGTGTAAGTTTACGATTGTTTGAAATTCACAAAGGTGTTTAACTATTAGTATATTTACAAATGCTGAGGCACTACACATAAAAATATAGGATAGTCCTATCTTTTTTTGTGCAGAAACTCTGCAGTCGAAAAGATGCTACTAGTACAATTACTTTGTGAATAGCAAACACTCATAAACTTACACAAACGTGTAAGTTTACTTTTGTGAATCAGGCCCACAGAGTGTAAATTATCTACAAAAGTGAAAGTTACATGTCTCCATCCCTGGATAACAGCAATAGGCTTACTCTTATGTGAGTAGATGATGTTCCTCCCTAAGCCCCTCTTTTTCGACCCTAATCCTATCCCCTTTTGGAGTAAGCCTGCCCATTTTTTAAAAGTCACTCCCCGGTACCCCACCCACATTTACTACTAAAACATATTCTTAAGTGTGAGAAGACTCCTCATTCGGGCTGAGAAATCTGAACATATAAGTATTTCAACATTTTACAGTCTGTGTAATGTTCACAAAGGTTGTGAAGTGTTTTGTTAAAGAAGCTCTGCAGTAACATTTTGAGCACTGGTAGATTCTGTTGGAAAGAACCCAATAAAAACACTATTAGTGATCTGAATATCTTGCTGGTAAGAGTTTTAAGTGAAAATTAGTCTACAAACACTAATTTCCAGGAACTTTTTCTCACATCTGTTAGCCTGAAAACACTGCCCACCCTGGACCTACACAGGATATTGCTGCTCCATAGTAAGAAATTGTACTAAGAAAGAAGAACAAGCCTGACTAACTGTTGGATTGCAAATACGGAGGTAAGCAGTAATGTAAACATATTCCCAAAAATTAAAGGCCAAAAAGTAACCAATATTAGGCAAAGATTGCTCAGTTTTTTCTCCAAGAGAACCTCAAAGGACCTTGAGCAGTGCTAGACATCTGTCTCGAGCCTTTGGTGGCTCACCCACCTCTATCTATTTGTTTCTGTTACATACACACTGTGAGAAGTAACTCCTCGTTCTCTCCTTATAATGGGCCTACCAGGATCTGATAACCTTCTTTTGAAAATAAACTCTTCAAAACCTCTGTGAACATCACACAGACTTTAAGGTTTTGAAAAGCGCTTCACAAAGTTTCCAGAGGAAAACCTCTGCAACTTCACATATTTATAGATTTTTCTATTGATTCAATTTGTGAACTCAAAAGGTTGCTCAGAAATGCAGTTGAAAGCCTAGCACTTGTATCCATCAGTCTGTTCTATGAGAGTGTAACAATATTCACTCCCTAAATGAAAGTATCTATAGAGCAACTACAAGCTTTTGTCTGTGTGTCCTCGCAGGAGCCAATTTGCAGGTCTATTGATTGGATGGGAAAATAAATACGTACAATACTGAATGGTGAAACCAACGGGTTGGCTCTCCATGAAACGGGGGGCTTCACAGTTCAAAGAGTGATCATTTTACCTAA
Organism: Calotriton arnoldi; assembly: GCA_963921515.1. NCBI lineage: Eukaryota > Metazoa > Chordata > Amphibia > Caudata > Salamandridae > Calotriton > Calotriton arnoldi. The sequence goes on from CAWUFW010003019.1 coordinate 1,914,434, forward strand.
CACAGAACCATTACTCACCTTCTCCTGGTAACGCGAGAATGGACCTTGTCCGTCTTTGAGTTCCTTCAGCTTTTTTACTGGAACATGAATGCGAACACAGAGACCAGGCTGACCATTCTGTAGAAACACAATCCGCACGGCAAGGCACTTCACAAACCATTTGCGAAGGTGGAGGATCTGAACACAGTTCATTTGCAACATCTTTCCCTACAAAGAAAGGATACCAGAGGATGAAGTAGGATTAACCTAGACAGAGAAATTAAATAAATCTACATCTTTATTTATTTATTTACTCACATATGTTTTTATTCGTAGGATAGTTAACGGCAGCAGCAGCAATTTAGCACTCAAGTCTAGATACCAAGCATGTTTGTTCAATACAGTTTGTTGGATAACATAAACAACTTGGTGTTAATAATGGTGATAAGTTAAGGATTAAGTAAGACACTGAGAGCCATATGTCCAAGGACTGGCAAAAACTATCGCTAACGTTAGTTAGCTGCAGTTTTCTTACTGCTGTGTAACGCTGAAAACTATCGCCATGTTAGCGACGTATTTACAAGACGTCGCTACATGGCGATAGCTTCAGGGATCGGTGGCGAAACCAGCTGCTAACATTAGCGTGATGGCGATAGGAATTCTGGCGTTAGCGGGCAAAAACCAATAAAAGGCCCATTAGCGGCAAAAAAACGCACATTAGTCAGCCCAACGTGAGTTTTTTTTGCCTCCATTGGAAGAAATTGCCTATCAGTTGACCTCCAATAGAAAATAGGCAAAAAAAACAATGAAATGCAGAATGGAGCAGCCAGGGCCAAGTGCAGCACACATCAACAACCCCCTCAAGCCACCCAACATCCAGGATGAGAGCCTGGATGCCTCGCTGGACCTGCGCCTGGAGTGGGATGTGGAGGAGCTGTGGAGTCGATGAGCCGTGGTGGTAGACATTGAGGCGCGGGGATCACCCGCACCTGGTGGTGAAGTCTGGTCTCATGGAGACACGTTGCTGACCTGTGTGAGAAGACCGCCTTGAGCCCCTTGGAGCTGTGAATGGTAGAGGCGCTCCTGCGCACCAACGTAGGGAGGTCTGCATCGCATACTTTGATCGACCACTACACCGGGGTGCACAGAGGGGATTACCAATGGTGGGCGGTGCCTCTCTACATCACAGGCCGGATGATGTTGCGCTGGCTGGATGCTGTGGAGGGTGTTGCCCCTGAGCTGTGCCGAACTTGTGTGGCAGGAGCACTGCAGCAAACACAGTCACAGATCTGGGTTGAATCCATCATCATTCTTTAGCTCACTTCGCCACCTCAGTTCAGACCTAGCCATATGCAAATCAGTCTTGACCCTGTGCCTCATGGGAACAGTCCAGCCCGAACTGCCAAGCCAGGTCTCCCCTGAACCGGAAACAAGCATCCTGGGACCGGTTTCTGGGTAACACCCTTCATCAGCCAGGCTAGCTTGAATCCAGTGGCAAAGTGAGCAAGGGACCCACGTCTGGGCATACTCCTGCCAACTTAGGGCGAACAAAGCAAACACAAGGAGATGATGGACGGAGCGCTGAAACTTTTCAGACACTCACCCCCAGTCACAGATCTGGGTTGAATCCATCATCATTCTTTAGCTCACTTCGCCACCTCAGTTCAGACCCAGCCATATGCAAATCAGTCTTGACCCTGTGCCTCATGGGAACAGTCCAGCCCGAACTGCCAAGCCAGGTCTTCCCTGAACCGGAAACAAGCATCCTGGGACCGGTTTCTGGGTAACACCCTTCATCAGCCAGGCTAGCTTGAATCCAGTGGCAAAGTGAGCAAGGGACCCACGTCTGGGCATACCCTGCCAACTTAGGGCGAACAAAGCAAACACAAGGAGATGATGGACGGAGCGCTGAAACTTTTCAGACACTGACCCCCAGTCACAGATCTAGGTTGAATCCATCATCATTCTTTAGCTCACTTCGCCACCTCAGTTCAGACCCAGCCATATGCAAATCAGTCTTGACCCTGTGCCTCATGGGAACAGTCCAGCCCGAACTGCCAAGCCAGGTCTTCCCTGAACCGGAAACAAGCACTGCAGCTTCACGCCTAAGGGGGCCCTGCTGCATCAACGGCATCGGGAGGTTCACCAGCGAACTTGTCAGCGACTGCTGTACCCAGGCTTGTAAAATCCCACCTGGCTGAGGATCCTGCTGGCTGAGTCACAGATTTGGAGAGAGTGCAGCGGATTGTGCCACAGTGTCAATGTCCAGGTAAGGAGAAGGTGGGACGCGTAGCAGATGAGGCCCGGGGGTCGAGTCGCCCAGGCCTAGCACCTGTAGATGATACACCCCCAGTGGCGGCTTATCCGCTATAGCAGAAGAGCGTTGCCCCACTGCTTTCAAGCAGTGCAAGAAGAGGAACAATCATCACATGATGATAACTTCCTGATGTAATCATGTCATGTTTCCTTTGCAGGCGGGAGGGTGGGTAGGGCTGCTCCACTCACGGAGCAGGGCAGGGGCGGAGTGGCATGCCCACTCAAGTGTGCAGTGACTATTTGGTTGGCCCGCTCAGGCCGCACAAAGCAGTCATGTGCACTGTCCTGCTCGCAATACAGGCTGCATTCCAGCCTGGATGGAGAACATGCCCACACCTCCAGCCCCTGGCTAAACACCTCGTCCCGGCCCCAATGACCAATCCCAATGCCGCATTGCAGCGTTGTGATTGGCTTAGGGGAGGAAGCCTAGCTGCCTACTTCCTGTTCCTGGAAGCAGACTCAGGAGAGCAGGAACAATGAAGACACGGGACCCGGCCTCGAGATAAGATTTCTCTCATTTAAATATTTACAACACTCACTCACACACACCCCCGCGTCCACGCCCCATCCAGTGTTCTTTCCGGCGTTTCCCACCTCCCAGCTGTCCAGTCCCCCCCGCATCACTTCTCAATGACGGCTGCTGTGCGGCCATGTGCAGCGGGCGTACCACTGGTGTGCCACAGGTATATATGGACTTACGACGCATACCATTATATTGCGTTCCATTACAATGCATACTAATACAAGGCATATTGCAACAGTAGGGAAGGTGTTGGATTGCGGAGATGTAAACTTTACTATTCCCACTTCAGTGAGTGCAACCCTAAAACTATCCCTTGCACCCCAAAGCAAACCCTGAACCCTAAAATTCATCTGTGAGCCCCCAAAACACACCCTAAAAATCATATTTGACCCAAATGCACACCCCAATTTTCATATTTGACCCAAATGCACACCCCAATTTTTATATTTGACCCAAATGCACACCCCAATTTTCATGATTGACCCCACAGCACACCCCAAATTTCAAATATTACCCCATAATACACCCCACATTTCATCTCCGACACCCGAAACCATACCCACCCTAAAAATTAAAAATATCCCATAAATGACCTCACAATGCGTTGTAATGGAATGCGATGGAAAGGCACCTGCGTTGTTGGATTTGCATTGTAAAGGCATTACGATGTAATGCCTGCATTGTAATGGACGTCTCCCGTGCCAAAGGCAAGCCATAGGCAAGCCTGTCTGCGTCCGTCTGCCCCTGGACCGCGCTCAGCACCAAGGACCCTTCTTCTCAGACACTCCACCCCTACGGCGCCAGCACCCTCCTCGCCATCAACGCTGGACGCCACATCGCCTGCCGGGACCAACATCTGCTCCGGACCGGACATCGCCATCGCCATCACTGACGGCTACTAAATCACCCGCAACGACCACCCCGACCGCCAAGGAGGAGGCATTGCCATCACCTACAGAAGCACACTCCAACTGACCACGCACTCTAATGACCCAACGGTGACCATGGAACACCTTAACTTCCAGATCCGGAGCAACCCCAACCCCATCCTCTGCGGCACCCTCATCTGCAGGCCCTCCGTGCCATGGACACCCTTTCTCAAATACCATTATATACCTCATTGCACACCAGGCTCTCCCATCCACCGACGACATCCTACTCGGCAAACTCAAGTTCCACCTGGACAACCCCAGTGACCAGAACACCACCCCCTCCTGGGGTAGCTCCCCAACATCAGACTCAAGCAGCTAGTCACCGCAGCAAACCACATAGCAGGACACACGGCCGAGCATGTCTCCTCCGCCAGTGGGACCTTCAACTACAGCCACACCACCGGACTCTCCTGGACCGACCATCATTGTATACATCACTTCTTCACCATGCCCACCGTACACAACCGCCATCATCGCCCCCCTCACAGTTGGATCAAGGTCACCGAAGTACGTCTTGTCAACTCTCTCAGCACCACCACTCTGCCAACGCTTACAGACGATGACACCGCAGCGCGTAACCGCCACCGATGGATCTCCAACTGCGCCGACACCCTGGCACCCCTCAAGAACGGCACTGTGTCAGTACCTGATGCCTGCATGATGGCAGGCGTAAGGGTGACGCAGTATCACAGGGATAGGCTGGTCCCATGCATTGCTGGAGTTGCGTCATGGTTGTGACACGACTGCAGCAATGCGTGACTTTAGCGCAGACAGATACGTCAGGATTATAGACGTAACTGTCATTACTTGCGTCATGGAGCGCTGTCCGGCATAGTGGCCGAAAAAGGATGGATTGGAATGCGGACGGAGCGATTGCCAGTGGCTGAGATTAATTTGAGCATTACTTTCTAAACTGTGCACTGTTGGAAAAGTGTCAAATAAAAATATTGTGAGTCTTCTTATGTGGGTGATGACCAGAGGAATGTTTTTATTGGGTAATGTGCAGCTGTGCTTGAGCCTTAAATACAGAAAAGGGAAGGGAACCTCATTCAAAATTGTTCTGCCGCATGACACTACCTGCTGGAGGGCCAGTAGGTTTCTTGTGTGTTTAACAGATCAATACCTTATATGAATATAGATTTCGTTTGTCTGAGGCTGACTGGTGGAGACAGATAGTGCAAACAAAGTTACCACAGGCCCCTGAATATTAACACAACTACCTTGCGGTCTTTCAGGCAGTTAACAGCAAGACGTCTCTCCGAGACTGTTCTTCGGCCTACATCAAACCTAAGGTATGTATGTCTGCTCCGTAGTCTGTCACTTTTTTCAAACCAAACAGCATTTCCGTTCAACTGAAAAAAAACACTAGCAATGGCCCTTTAAAAAAGATATTCTCTCAATAAATCTAATTGATTCCATCACAGAAGAAATGTGAGATTAATGCCTGACACTTGTACAAGGCATCATGACTTCTGTTGTCATTATGAAGCTGTAATTCATCCCTATAATCCATACTGTCAGGTGTATGGCACACCTCTTGAAATAAATGCAGCTTATATAGACAATGCACACGTTTTATTCTTCGTTATTTAAAGCCCAATGACGTGGCAGAGTGTGCTGTTCAACATTTCCAAACCATTTATCTCGTATCACCGATGAACCTTTTTAGAAGGTAGCGCCGTTTAACAGATTTACACCCAAGACTGCTTTCCTTCGCCATTTCAGTGTAAAAAAGACGCACGTGTCTTCCTAAGTATATTCAGTCTCACATACTGATATACATTCTTCCGTGCTAACACCACTGCATGCAGAGGATGAAACACGAATAAGTGCCGAGGCAAATGATCTGCATTGATTTTCACATAGTTTATATGTTAAGGTAGGCATAGAGATCGAGAGGGATAGAGAGCGAGAGGGATAGGGAGAGAGAAAGAGGGAAAGAGAGAGAGAGAGGTGTATAGGAAGGGAGAGGGAAAGGAAGAGAGGGAGAAAGAAAGAAAGAAAGAAAGAAAGAAAGAAAGAAAGAAAGAAAGAAAGAAAGAAAGAAAGAAAGAAAGAAAGAAAGAAAGAAAGAAAGAAAGAGAGGAATGAAGGCCCTGTGAATGTTTGTCCGTGCAAGCAAACATCCCACTGCAGTGCGCTTGCAATCACCGATGACATCACAAATGACATCAAAAATTCCTTCTCCCAAGACCAAACTGTACGCAGTGAAGGGGCAGTGGCTGAATGGAGTCCAGGCTCTCAATAGGCATAGGGCCTCATTTATGAGATTTAGCGGTAGGGCAGTGCCTCAGGCCTTTCTGCTGCGCTGCCCTACGGCAAAAAAACAAAGGGCAGGAATGCACCGTATCTGTCAGATACGGTGCATTCCTGACCTTTTTCCCTGCGCCGGCGTACAATGGGCTGCCGTGCGCCGGCACAGGCACCTTTGCACCATGGTGCAAGGGTACCTGCGTTGCAGGGATGATTATGCTTGTGCAGGAAGGAAAACCTTCCTGCACAAAACAATCACAAGAGGCGTTTTCCTCTTTCTATGTGTGCCGCAGAATGCAGCACACATATAAAAACGAAGAACAAGGCGAAATAAAGATATTTCTCCTCGTGTGGCTCCCTTACGCCTCCCCTAGGGAGGCAAAAGTTGTTGACGCTGCCACAGAGTTATAATTTCTGGTAAATCAGGGGCAGTGGCAAAAGCCATGGATGTTGCTGGGAACGCCCCCAAAAACACCCATTGAATGCCCCTTTAACGCAGAAAACTGCATTAAAGGGAACAATATTTACGAGGCAGCATTATGTAAAAATAAGGTGGCTTTGTGCTGCCTCGTAAATATGGAACAGGCTCCTGCGCCACGGACTGTCACAAAAAGTGACATTCCAGCAGCACAAGGGGACTCATAAATGAGGCTCATAGGGTGTAAACGTTTCCTTTCTTCCTGTTAGATGATCTCCTTTTAGTGGCATAGCACATGGCGGAGGCCACCTACTCTGCCTACCAAATACATGAGCATACAATAGTCTCGGTGCGCACAGTGCATACTCCATTGAAACTGCAGAAATACTTCAGCTAGTCCTGTAGTTTTCAATGGGTATCTACCTGATGGCGATAGATGTGGAGATGTCACAAACAAATGTATGTTTGCTCGATCACAAAGATTGTATGAAAAACTGAATCCCAAAGCAGAGATCATAACTAAAAGCAAATTTCTCCAAACATTTTAATTCGCCATCTTATCTGTTTATACATTGCTCCCCATGTGGTGTTCCAAATTCTTTATCGCATTTTTAAATTACTTTTCACTTTAAAAAAATATATTTTTATTGCAGTGTTTGAACATAAAAGCAATACAAGAGGAGAGTACCACTAGGAGGAATCAACAATTTGACCCCAAAAAGCTAAAAATACACAGTATAGCAATGAGGAATTCATAAATGCTCATATCTTATAAAATACCTTAGTGAGAAATTCATAAATACTCTAATGTTACAAGAAGATCTCATTTCATCATATACATGATTAAAAAAACAAAAAAGATAATTCAAGAAGTCAAAAGAATATATACAATGTCTAACAAATCCCCTAAGGGAATAGCAGCCAATAAAACTAGATCTTAAAGTGCGTGGTGTACGGAAAGTTTTCAAACCTACCTGTTGTGTAAACAGCAATCCAAAGGCACTTGGCTTTAAACAGTAGACCTGGGCTATATCTTATTAGCAGGCGATTGGCTATCCCATTTCCCCCAAAAATACTTTTACCCATCTAGCTAGCAGAGTCTCTAATGGGGTGATGTATCCTCGGATTGACTACCTCGCCAGTCTAACAAGGCTGCCCATATCCGTTTCCCCTTTAGGTTAGCTTTTTTACCTCTTTTTATATATAAGGCTATTTCCAAATTGACTATTTCTAAGCGTCAGGAAACCCATTTTTGAAAAGAAGCAGGGATTTTATCCAACCAGGACAAAGCAATACATAAGCGGACTACAGCCATGGCTATAAATGTAAACCACTGAGCAGGACCGGGAACCACTTCATCCTGTACCCACAATAAGATGAGGTGAGGAGTTAAGGTGACTATAATTATTAAACAAGAATCATAAAATTTGGTAATTTCAATTTGAAGTGGTTCCAGTTGGGGGCCACTACAAAACATATGAATTAGGTCTGCCTCCTGAAGTTGACAGAGTGGGCATACAGTACCCACAGTACCTCCCAAACTAGCAATTTTCCCAGGCGTGTAATATAAATCATAGATAGTTTTATAGTTTTTGGCTTGTAGATTGGTCAAAAGCAGTATAGTATGACCTAGTTCGAGTGATTCCAGGAAAGAGCAATCTATGGTCCCCAATGTGTTCTGCCATTTTTCAGATTGTCTTTCCAGGTCATCCGGGGACAGGGCATTCAGATCTTTATACAATTGGCTGATGTTACAATGCTTCCTCCCGACCATCCAATCCAACAGCTCTATTTTTGAATATCCCAAGCCCTCCCCACTTTACAAGTCAAAAAATCTTGAATCTGTAAATATATAAATAGTCTCTCTGCGAGATCTCGAACTTAGCCCGTAGCTCTTCAAATTAGGTTATACCAACATGTCTAAAGAAATCACCTAATCTCTTAATTCCACATTCCTCCCAGCCCATCACGATCAAACCCTGGAAAATATCTGAAAGTGACAGATTTCTTTGTAAAGGGGTATAATAATTGAAGCGCCCTAATCCCAGCATTTTTGCGAAGTGAATTCCAAATTCTTCAAAGCTACCTGTAAGGTCTTAAACCGAACATTTTTAGAGTAGCTGGGCTCAACCTGTCGCAAGAAATATCCCCTACGTTCTTTCCCGAGCAACAGCTCGAAGATAGGAGGAATTCTGTTCACCCATCCATCTACCACCTGGTCACTGAAGAGTGAACACATATACTGGAGAGTCACTGCCCAGTAATAGAGTTTCAGATCTGGTACGGCCCAACCACCTTTATTTCTCATTTTCGAATATTCCCAGATGAAGCGTATAATCATGTTATTCATGGCCTTGAACCAGTCGTTGTTATATTCCAGAGGGATGGCCCTGAACAGATACAGCACTTTCGATAGGAAAATCATCTTTATAACATTGCTATGTCCGACTAAAGAAAAAAGTGAATTGCCCATCCTGTTCAAGTCTCTATCTGCCTTCCCGATAATGGGGGCTAGATTGATATCAACCAGCTCATTCAACTTGGACATCATGGTAACTCCTAAGTACACAGCTCTCTCAACTGCCCTATCATCCGTAAACTGTGGATGACTGTTGCATAATGCTTGGGTTTTGCTTTGATTGTGCAAATAGCCTGAAAATGGCCCAAACATCTGAGATGCCTTTTCAATTTCCATTAAAGTCATTTGCGTGGCTAGGAGTAAGCCTGGGCGGAGTTCGAGGAGTTCAGCGAAACTCCGCGAAGTGCAAAAAAAACTCTGCCACGCTAAGCGGAGCTCCGCAAGCAGCAGAATGCATAGGATAAATGCCGTTCGTGGGGATTTCCAGTGCTAGGTGCTTGTCCGCACTGTGCAAATATCGCGAACGGCATCATGCACAGCGCAAGCGGGAGCTGCTTTCTTACTGCCATTCAAGTAGATTTTTACTCGAGCCGCAGCTTTCTCAACACGAACGGACAGTTTCTCAATGCGAGAGGTTGTGAGCATACGCAACCTCTCGCAATGAGAAATCTAACCGCTCGCGTTGAGAAATCTCGCCGGGAGGTTGATTTTCCATGTTCGCGCTCACCAACTTGATGTTGACGATCGCGAAGGAGGAAAAATCTCGCTGGGAGCTGGATTTTCCTCACTCGCACTCGCCAACTTGACGTTGACGAACACGAGTGAGGAAAAAAACTCTGCGCGCACCACATAACGCGGAGTGCGGAAAACTCCGCAAACTCCGCGAGCGGGGTGGAGTTCACCGCCCAGACTTATCTAGGAGTAACTATTGCCACATCATACGCATAAGCAAGCACTTTAGTATCCCACCCATGGAATTGCATGGGTACTAGCAGGGGGTTCAGGTCAAGGTTCCATATCAGGGGTTTAATATAAAGCGCAAAGAGTAAAAGGGAACAGGTAGATCCCTGCTTGTTGCCTCTTTGAATTTGGATTTCCCCTGACTGCCCACATCAATTGCAGTCTGGCAGTCGGGCTTTGGTACACTGTTCTTATTGCCTTTGTGAATCCGGGTCCTATTTCATACTGGCCCATGACTTTCCACAAGTACTTCCAGGAAACCATATCAAACACCTTCTCTGCATCTAATAATATCAAGGCCATGGAGTTCCCGGACACAGTTGAGGCATCAAAAAGCATAATGAGCCGGAGGATATGGTCTGTGGTTCCCTTTTAGGGTATAAGCCCATGCTGTCTTGGTGATAATATGTTACCTATAATTAAACTCAAAAGTTAGGCTAGAATTTTAGAATAGATCTTTGTGTCACTATTGATAAGTGTTATTGGCCTATATGACCCAGACCCTTGGGGTGGTTTATCTTTTTTCAGGAAAACAATTATGTTTGCTGTTGACCATGAATCTGGAGCTGGCTGAGCCTTTTGTATCTGAGAAATTATATATAGCAGATCTGATTATGATAGAAACATTTTGTATAACTATAGCGGGATCTTATCCCATCCTTCTGCTTTCCTCGAGAGCAAATTCTTGATGGCAGCTAGTACGTCTTCCAGTGACAGTGAAGTAAGTGGCCCGATTCGGGTCACTCGGGTCATTCACGACCACTGCTCTGCCTTCTACGAAATGAAGAGTCAGTCAGACAGTAGAGAATACAAACCAATAACAGTTTATTCAAAGTTCGCTCAGAGCACAGCCCTGTCTGCCCAGTCGCTAAGAGTGCTGCAGAGAGAGTCTAACATCAGCAAGCATAACGATGTACATTTCAGAATCAATGAAGACACGCCCACCATGGAATTTTCCAGAGAGATGCAGCTGGAGAGTAAATTACAAAGGAGTAAGTTTCAGTTCTGAAGCCGGGCACACATTATCTATCAGTCAAGGTTGCCTGTGCCCGCCACTAGACAAGTGGGAGAAGGCTTACATCTAAGGGAAAGGTATGGGCTAATGAGGACAGTGCATTCATTAGTGTGGCAGAAGTCAGCTCTGAAGAAACATAACCTAGAGAAGGCTGTTTCTCGGAAATGGCAAAGAATTAGTTTTGATCACGACACAAAATGGCGCCTGTACACAAAATGGCGCCGCGAATGCTAACTTACGTAAAGCAATGCAAAAGCGTAATTTTTATTCTTACAGACCCTCCTTTTAGCATGAGCTAAGCAATTGTGTATAAAAGATATATAATTCACGAATAAATTTCTTTAGGAACATTCCATCTCTTCAGCTTCAGGGAGAGAAACAGTAAGGAGGGAGGAAGTCTCAAAAATACCCTCATCTATCTGCATAAGATCGTTCACTTCTTTCTGAATCATAATTGTTGCATTGGTATCATGGATCAATATTCTCTTAGGGGGGAGAAGGGTGGTGCAATAAGAGCAACATAAGGGGAGACACTGTACCAAAACAGAACAAGCAATCAGAATTACAATGAAATAGATCACCCTTTCAAAGATCCAACCCCATCCACGAAAGAGGGACCAACTCCAATTTCCGCTCTCCATTCCCTTAACATTTTCCAAGATGTCTAAAATATGTTAGGTAATGTTCTTTTCCATGTTTGTGATCCCGACTACACACTGGTCTCCTACTACTGCGCACAAACCACCGCTCTTAGCTAGGATAAAATCAACAGCATATCTAGTTTGCTCAGAATATATCTGCATACTTTCTAATTGGGTGGTGATGTCACGCAGAGCCGCTACAATGGAATTAGACAGTATCTGCAGCTTACATCCAAAATATTCCCTAACTTTTTCACCCCTGGCCATAGCGGTACCACCAAAAGTAATAATGGAGGAGAGAATATACCCAAAAGTGATACCATTACTATAATTATTGACTTTGAGGTCTGTCACCCCTTCGCAAAATTCCTTTGTCAGTGTTCTTTTCACCCATCTGACCTTTGGCTTCGCATGTTTGCAGGGCACGCCTTGAGGCAACACCATCCCAAAGGCCACATCATTGGTACCATTATGCATATTAGAATAAGTCCCATTGGACAGGAAGAAAAACCCTGGGTGGGCATAAATGGGCCTATCATAATCTACAGCAGCATACCTAGAATTCCACCCAACAGTACGAGGATCCTTTGGATCTACCATAGAGTACGTGCCCTTATGCAGAATTATCCTTGAGCAGTTGACATAAGGAACGAGGTCAGTAAAATTAACAATTGGGCAGCATGCAGGGTAATAATCAGCCTCCCTGGGAACTGTCAACTCTTTAAACTGCCAACCCACCAGCGTTACATTCTGTTTCTCCATATAGAAATTATCACAATAAGTATTGTTGTTACATCCTGGATATCCTATACCTTGTAGTTTTCGATGATATAGACATGGGCCTGGATAACCAAACCCAAATACTTCTTGTACTTCTACGAAATAAGGGGGCCGAGTATAAGTGCAATTAACAAGTGACAATGGATATGCAGTCCATAAGCTAGTAACGGACTCAGTAGGATAGCAAGCAGTACCTTCTCCAAAAAACCTTTTATGTGTGTCTAAAATCACATTACTCGGGCTGTCCTTTCTGTACGTACTTGAGAAACAATCTTGTGTTTAGTACATGATGGTGCATTCTGATCACATTCCAAAACCCAGGACACCCCACCTAAAATTAACAACACTAGCAGTACAAGAACAGCACATAGTATTTTTTGCTTGGTAGACCAGAATTTCTGTATGTGAACATGGGGAAATACTGGCTGCTCTTCGTCGGCAATATTTCTGCCAAAGGGGTGCATAGCAAATGATAAAGCAAAGGGGCAGATATCCAGCAAGAGAAGTGTACAAGTTTCCAGTGTCCGTCAGAGCCTCACTGGTACAGGCTCCTATTGTTCATCAAACGTTGGCGCTCTTGAGCACCGGCAGTGGAGCTTGCTCTGTCCTAAGCTCTTGATGAATCCCACGCCGATCAGGATAATGTACCCTCAAAGGGATACGTTCGATCTATCCTGTCCAATGTTCAAACAGTGCACAAATCTCACACCACCCTAAACTAAGTACATCCCTATCTAATCTGACATCTCCTTTGGTGCACTATTTCTCAGCCGAGGAGGCAGATTGTACCTGGTGACTCCAGGCACAGAGGGATCAGTAAAAAGGGGTTCCTGTATAGCTCTTATCTCTGGTGGGACAACTTCATTCAGGATGTCGTCATTTCCCTTGTCAATTTGCATCCATGTTAGGACTTCTCAACCAAACCTGCTGACTACGGGTGGTTTGCGGCATGAAACTTCTGTTTTATGTGCAGACCATAACAAATTAACTGAGTGAACTTAGCATTGAAATGACTTCCGTTATCACTCCAAATCAAATGGGGCAAGCCGAAACGAGGAAGGAACTCCTTCAGGAGCACCTTTGCAGTCGTAATGGCTGTATTATCTTTAGTGGGATAAGCCTCAACCCATTTACTGAATGCACAGACCACCACCAGAACATACTTCAAATTGTTGGACCTTTCCAATTTGATATAGTCCATTTGAAGGACTTCGAAAGGGAAAGTGGGCGGTGCAAAATTACCAGGAGGTGTAGGGGTACCTTTCCCAGGATTATGCATCATGCACACCACACAGTACTTCACTAAATGTGCAGCCATTCTTGCAATGTTATCATTCTGCCATACAGGGTCTAACAGCTTGCAAATAGCCTTTGCACTGATATGGGCTGGGCCATGAGCCATCGTAAATACAGGGAGTACATATGCATCTGGTAACATCCATCTTTGCTTCCCTGACTTGTCAATCCAACATCCCTCATCATTCAATTGTGCTGTACTTTCTTGCCACACTGCTAACTCCTCTACTGTAGCTTCACTTTGTATCTCTTTCACGTTCTCAAGTGTATCCTCAAACATGGTGATTTCAGGCACCCACCTAGCAGGACCTGCTACGAACATTCTTTTCATTTTAGTCTGGGCTGTTTCCTTAGCTGTCTGATCTGCAAAAGCATTTCCCCTACCTACATCGTCAGTGACGTTTCGATGGGCACTACACTTTACTATAGCCAATTTCTTAGGGAGGGTCAAAGCAGACAAAAGCCTCAATATGAGGTGCACGGGCTGGATTTTGGTGCCATGGGAAGTAAGAAACCCTCTCTCAGCCCAGAGTCGCCCAAAACTATGCACAACTCCAAAGGCGTACTGGCTGTCAGTATAAATATTGAGAACCAGTCCCTCACTTAATTCGCAAGCTCGGATTAGGGCAACAAGCTCGGCAACTTGAGCTGACTGATAGGTAACTTGTGATGTCTCAACTACTGTACGCAGCGTAGTGATAGCATACGCAGCAGTTGTAGTGCCATCTGGTAATTTAAAACAAGAGCCATCGACATATTGTTCCCCTTGTGGGTCAGATAAGGGAACATCAGTCAAGTCTTCCCATCCTTTCGTCTCTTCTTCGATCATGTTTATCAACTGCATCGTTCTCAGAAGGGAGAGGTAGTAACGTGGCTGGATTCAGAGTGGCACATCTTTTAATCGTAATATGTTTTGTTAACAATGTTAATTCATAGCCAGTCAGACGTGCACTGGTAAGGTGCTGTGTCTTTTTCTTATTCAAAAGTGTATCCACAGCATAAGGGTACCATAAATGTGAGGTCAGTATCAAGTACGAGTCCAGCCGATTGTCTAATAGATACGGCCACAGCCGCGACCGCTCTTAGACAGCTCGGGAGGGCTCTTGCGACAAGGTCAAGAACAGCAGAGAAATAAGCACACAGCTGTTGCTTATCTCCAAATTTTTGTGTTAAAACAGAAAGCGCGCAACCGGCCATCTCATGAACGTACAACACAAACGGTTTAGTGTAGTCTGGGGTGCCAAGTACTGGAGCTGAACAAAGCGCTGTTTTCAACTGCTCAAAAGACTGCTGACATTCAGGCGTCCAAGGCAGGGGCTCATGCATGTCTTTTAGTGTTAGAGCAAGCAGGGGTTTGATTAGTAGCGAGTAGCTAGGTATCCACTGCCGACAGTAGGAAGTGATACCTATAAAAGCGCGCACATCTTTCTGAGTTTGTGGGTGGGGCATTTTAACAATGGTACTGATGCGCCCCGGGGTCAATCTCCTACCCTCCTTCGACAGTAGGTGGCCTAGATAGGTGACCTCCTGTCGACAATATTGAAATTTGGAAAGAGACACCTTATGGCCATGTTGGGCCAAACGCAACAACAATTTAACGGTACTATCTTTGCAACCTTGTTCCGTGTCAGAAGCGATGAGCAAGTCATCAACATACTGTACCAGTACATTGCCTGCGGGAAACGAAAGGGAATCCAATCGGCTCTTTAATGCTTGGCTATAAATACTCGGACTTTCTGTATAGCCCTGAGGAGCGCGACAAAATCTGAAGCTCCTACCAGCTAAGGTAAAACCAAACAACTACCTGCTATCTGGATGAATAGGAATACTAAAGAAAGCATTTTTCAGATCAATGACAGAGAAAAATTTAGCAGTAGAGGGAATCATTGTCAAAAGAGTGGTAATGTCAGGAACCACTGGAAACTGAGGGACCATTATTTTATTAACCTCGCGCAAATCAATCACAAAACGATAAGCATCTGTAGGGTCATCAGGAGAACCTGAGGGCATCCTTTTAAGAATTGGAAGAATAGGACTATTGCAAATATTAGCAGTTGTTTCCTCAACCACTCCTTTCTCAATCAAATCCTGTATAATTTGTAATATGGCTCGCTCTCCTGCCTGCGGTATTTTATCCTGAGGTATACGGGGCAAAATTGCACCATCCTTAACCTGTATCGAAACCGGCGATATCTGCAACAATCCCACATCTGTGTCGCCCGTCGCCCACAGAGTGGGTGGCACATCTTTAACGTCAACAGGAAGGGGTGCATCTTTGGACAAACACCGCTTAGCATGTGCTACATCTGGACCCATCATCATATAAACACCCGCTGGAGAACAATAAATAGTGGCATGCAATTTCTTCAACAAATCCAGACCCATCACCACAATTAGATGTCAACAAGAATGGCGAATCCACAGTGAAAGGACCAATAGTCAATGCAAGAGGTTTTGAAATGGGGCTCACAACCGGTACACCAGAAAAAAAACAACCAACACATTATTATGGCCAGACAGAGCTGCCCCAGGGACCATATTTCGAGAAACAGAACTTTTTGTTGCACCTGTGTCCACCAAAAATTCCTTAGTTTAACCTTGCAGTTCTGCTGTTACTTAAGGACCACACTGGTCTACAGATATCGTAACTGGTCCCTCACTCTGCCCCTGGCTGTCCTAACTGTAAGACATCCCTGTCACTTCTTCCATGTCATAATCATCATGATAGTACTGTCCATCTCGAGGGTCATCAAAGTAATTATTATCAGAGCGACCCTGTGAGGCTGGAGGACTCTGTGCTCTATTAACCCCACTAGCTCCACGACCCCGACCACGGGAACCTTATCCACTAGGGACCGCTACCGTCTGCAAAAGCACAGGACATTCGCTACGCCAATGTCCCTCCTCTTTACAATACGCACACTGGTTCGGACCCAAAGGCATAGTTGTTGGCTGCCTACTAGTGCGTAGAAGCTGTCGGGCAGGACCACCACGTCCTCTCCCATTCCCTCTAAAAGCCTGCTGTAACAACACCCTCGTCTTTAAATCCTTATGCCTCTTCTCTGTCCTCTCCTTTTCCTCATTATTCCTATTCTCATAATATTGTGCCATATTCAAAAACACAGAGGGAGAGGAGGTGGACCAGGTACGCTCAGAAGCTTGCAATCGAGTCGCAATTTCAGGAAGCAAGTTAGAAACAAACCTATTGATGAACAACCGAACACCTCCCTCGACAGACAAATCCTGTCCTTGCTCCCAAAAGCATGAGCTTCCTCTAGGCTGACCAGTACATTGAAACACTGTCAATATAAGGGCATTGTCAAAGTATTTGGCAACTTGTGCACACCTAATTACCCTTTGTAAGGCACTGGTCATTGTGAGCTCTTCCAACGTTTTTCAATTGTGGCCATGTATGACATTAGTTTCAGGCAAGTATGGACCTTTGGGGCAATCAATGGTCTCCTCCTAGTCAGGCTCATCTATAGGCATAGGTAAAATTGTAATGATATTTGTGAAATTTTCAAAATTCACAAATTCTATGATAAGCCAAACTGACCAATTTCTTAAAATTTTCCATCTTGCTTGTCGAGAGACAGTCTCCTTCTGTTGTCTCCCAGGAATTGTATATGCGAGGTGCATGCATGGGTAAAAAAAAGTGAGGCAAGTTACGGACAAACCACATTTTGCTATTAAATAGTAATTTCATTGCATGAAATCCTGCAAGAAAAAAATCATACAAGTATTTTACCACCAACTCCCAACACTGTACCAGGCATTATAGATTATGATGAGCATAACAAGTAAAGTAACTATGTATTTGAAACATCTTGGATGTGATCAGGTGCTCTAGGATGTTGTATTCAAGAAATAGGCCTCCCTGAATGTCTTTAGGGATGTACCAGTGTTGCCTTTAAATTGTGGGAATGGAAATATACCATATACGTAAATCCATATCTGCCTGCACTTTTTAAAAATTAATCTATACATAAAATGTCACACAAAATTATGAGAACCAGCCTATTCCAACAGACAAAGCCTTGTAGGACTTCAGAGCCTGGTAGCATTTCAATACATAAACATGGACTACTTTTTGCAGTAACAACTGGGATGTGCAGTAGTATCTCCTGATATATAGAGAGCAAAACCTCCATTATATCCAACTTTGTGCATGGTAGCCACCACTACAGGAGGGAGGCCAACAATCCCAAAAGCACTTTGGCTTTTATTTGACGGAAAAAACCTTCAATCCTTAAGGCGTGTTCTGGAGTGTATATACTGTGATTTGAAGTGATCATTTTGTACAGAGTTGCCCTACTCAGCAGGGAGAGCTGTAGTTTGCACGATCAGTGCTCAATATCTGCCTGGCATTGTCCAAATATATACTTTTTTGTACTTAAATTTTTATTAGGTTTTTAAGAACAAATGAATGTATTTTCACAACTTATGGAGCAATAAAGTATGGGTAACCAGATGCTATCTTAAAGAAACAGGACATGTCATACAGGGAAAGCAATGAAAGGAATCCTTTATTTAGCAAGTCATTCATCTGACAGAAGACATGAACTAAAATGCATATAAAGATCAATGTTGTTATTTTAAAGAGTGCCCTCAAATTTTCAGTGTAATGAATTTCCATTTTGTGTACGCTAGCAGTTGCTAGAAAATATAAGCAGACATCTCACTTTAATTACCTTATGTGAAGTACTCTACAATCAAACACTTCTAAGTAGAAACTCATTACTTGTGCTTTTAAAACTTTAAAGACAAGTTTAAGGTCAAGTACCTCATCAAGGCATGCTCTACAGAACTAGGCAGAATTGCCTGAATTACAAAATAAGGTTGTTGGCTATGACACCTCACAAAGTTAGGTTATGGTAGAGTTGAAAAAAATGCAGTGCTCTTTTAGCAGGTTTGCACATACCTGAATACATTTAACCATTTCAACCCACTGTATGACAACCACTGCTTAATTGATGCAGGTTAGCTGTTGGGCCATAAGACTAAACTTCCATCTGCAGAGCACACCATAGTTGTTACTAATATGCATTAGGATGGAGAGACCCAAGATCCCAACCCCCAGAGAATACTGCTTTAGAAAAATCATATCACTCACACATACTCAGATTAAGAGACACTTGAATGTCCCACCTTTCATTGAGATCCTTCCTAGACTATTTGTCCTCCTCTTTCAAACCCTTTCAGATAAACATATATTTGATACTTAAAACTATCAGCAAAGATACTGAACAGAGTTACAGCAAGTTTACAAAAGCACATAGAAGAAAATATGCTTTTGAGAGCGGGTGGCATATTGTTCATTTGTTGTAACATTATATTGCGGAAACAATTAAAATGATGTCCTAAGTTAACCATAACTCATGCCCGCCATGCACTGTTTTCTCATCAATAATTTCTTTGCTGCAGTGATATTATCAAGGATGTCATTTTGCATGTCATGTAATATGTGGGATAATTAGCAGTGCATGGCGAGGGCGTGAGTTATAATTATCTTAGGGCACGAGCTATAGCTACCTGAGATAACTATAACTGGTGAATTTGAGTGCTTTTTTGTCTGAAATCTTTTTTTCAACTGACACTTTCACTTACCTATAACATCACTTTGTTTTTTTCAGTTACTTTCCAGGGTTTTGTTTGCTTAAAAGGGCCACCACGCACCGCGCACATCTACGTCCAACCCATGGGCAGCCAACCCCAAGCCACGCACTCCCTTCCTCTGTGTACGGCACAGGGCCCAGCAACAACTAACCACAGGGGGCCGCAGGGACAGACACAGGGCCTCCAAGACCCCGCTGGTTCCCATGCCAGCACCCATCCTGGGTGCCAGCCGGACCCAACAATTGTTTTTTTTTTTTTAAATGAGAGGAGGGCATGTGGCACCCCCACACCAAGTCCCTACAGATCCCGGGAACCATATCTCCAGGGGCCATAATATTTTTTATGGGGAAGGAGATGAGTATCCACCCTCCCCGAGCCTTTAGGGCACCCAACCCACAGGACCTTACACTGTGTTGTCAACTAGCTAGCCACAGTATATGAACTATAACTCAACACCACTCTACCTTGTACAGTGATCTCACAAACAATGTTATGTGAGATGTCATAAGTCGTTATGAATGCTATGATTTTATATGGTATAAATGATGTAATATGAAAGGGTATAAGCAGTGCATCGAAAAAGCACGAGCTATAGTAAATGTAGTGTGGTTAGCGAGTTGACCTGTCTATGGAGGTGCGCAATCATAGTAATTTGAAAATGGTAAGCAAATTATAAATTTAAGGTATAACTATAACTTTACAATTTCTAATGTTTGTGTAGTTTAATTTGTGTTTGTATACAAAGGATAAATAAAATTATAGTAATTTGAAGGCACTGTGTGAATTATAAATTTAAGGTATAACTATAACTTTAGAATTTCTAATGTTTGTGTACTTTAAGTTTGGTTTGTATAGAAAGAATACATAAAGCTTTACTATTATAACTAAGCTTTAACCTTTATTTTTTTCATTGACTTTGTATGTTTGTTATTTTATTTTTAAATGTGTTTGTAAGATATCACAAAGAACATCCTTCATTGTTTTTCTTTTTATACAGTGGCTTGGAGAGGAGTAGAATAGAGTGACATTCCATCGAGTGGTGTAGAGTAGAGTGGTATAGAGTAGAGTAGCCTAGAGTGTAGTAGCGCAGCGTAGAAGAGCATAGAGTGGAGTGGTGGAAATTGGAGTGGTGTACAGGGGAGTGATGTACAGTGGAGTGGCATAGAGTGGAATATCATAGAGTGGAGTGGTGTAAAGTGGAATAGCATAGAGTGGAGTGGCGTAAAGTGGCGTGACACAGAGTGGAGTGGCATAGAGTGGCGTGGCTTAGAGTGAAGTGGAGTAGAGTGGAATAGCATACAGTGGAGTTGCATAGAGTGGCATGGCGTAGAGTGGAATACTGTAGAGTGTAGTGTTGTAGAGTGAAGTGGCATAGAGTTGAACAGCATAAAGTGGATTGTTCTAGCGTGGAATGGCATTGAGTTGAGTGGCATAGAGTGGAGTGGAATAAAGTGGAGTGGCATAAAGTGGAGCGGCGTAGAGCGGAGTGTAATAATGCAGAGTGGAGTAGCGTAGAGTGGAATAGAGTAGAGTGGAGAGGCATACAGTGGAATGGGACATACTGGAGTGGTGTAGAGCGGATTGGCATAGAGTGGAGTTGCATAGAATGGAGTGGCATACATTAGAGTAGCGTACAGTGGAATGTGTAAAATGGAGTGTCATAGAGTGTAATAGAATGGAGTGGAGTTGTGTGTCATAGATTGGCGTGTCATCTCATAGAGTGAAGTGGTGTGTTGTAGAGCGGAGTGGTATGTCATACAATGGAGTGGAGTGGGGTGTCGTGGAGTATGTTTTGCATTTTTAGTTGACTTTTTAGATAGACATTGCATCAAAATGGCTGGTTCTATGTTTGTACGTTACATATACATTCTAGGTTTTCACCTATAGGAAGATATGAGGCACTTTTCAAAAGTGTGAATAATTAGGGAATCATATTTTTTTCGGTACCTATTTTTAAAAAGGTAATGGAGTACAACGGTACTATCTGGGAAGTACCACATTACCTGATGTAATTAACCCCAAAACATTTTTTATAACAAACAGTAGAACGATAATTTCTTATTGTTCGTTATAATTTTTTTTTTTTATATTTTCAAAAGGTACCGCAGTATTTTCAAAGTATTACCGCGGTGCCCCATTACCTTTTTTTCAATATATAGTAAAATAAAAATATGTTTCCCTCACTATTAACACTTTAATAAAGTTCCACGTGTGTACCTAAATGTAAACAATCATATTAATATAGCCTTATAGCCCGCTGCCGAGGGCTATACCGGCTGTTAAAGGCCCTGATCCCGAGTTATAGGCCCAAGCCGCAGGCGAGGGCCTTTAACAACCGGAATAGCCTGAGGCAGAAGGGCTATAAGGCTATTAGAACATTCCACCCACTAAGGGTAGAATGTTCTAAATTAAAAATGGAGAAACAAAAAGACAATCATTGGAATGTTGGAGCACTGGGCTTATACCAGCCATTATAAGCCCAGAACAACTCCATTGTTTTCAATGGAGCTCCCAACATTCCAATGTTCTAATATAGTATATATACGCCTACGTAACACAGAACAAAGCCAAAGCATGGACTAAACAACATGGCTGCCTTTTTGTGAGAAGTTGGCCTGGCATATGCTGTCCACTAATTATAGTGGGCACCTTGCACCAGTCCAAACAACCCCTTATTGGAGATAGGTTAAAGACAACCTTATTGAAAGCTATCCTAGTGGTAGCTATGGAGAGCAGCCTTCAGGCTAAGTCTTGAAGGAATGTAAAGCAGCTTGTTTTACCAGTCTATAATCTCTTGAGTGACCAAATGAAAGAGCACCACACCAGGTATATATTCAAAATATATGTATTTATTGCTAAACACACCCCTCTAGTCTCTTTATGAGGCTAGAGTTCGAAGTACATAAGTTAGAAGTTATTTAAACACAGTAATAGCACAAATACACGTTTGGGCCCTAGGGGCGTACCAAACCATATACCAATAAAGTGGTATAAGAACCACGACTGAACTAGACACTAGGCCTAGAGCCTCTAGAAGTGCTTGGACCACAAGGAACCACCCAAGGTAGTGACACAGGGGACCCACGGGAGACGCGTGCAGTGTAAATACACAACCGCGATACGCCGTTGACTTCTATGGAGAAAGTCGTGATCGGGAAATTAGAGAAAAGGGACACTTAAAAGAGGACTTGGACCAAACCCTTTGAGATCTAGGACTTTGAAGAGTCTCTACCCACGGGAGCACCGGAGTACTCGTGTTACCTCACCCAGGGAAGCCGGGTGCATAGGTGCCTTTCGGGGTCGGGTTTCGTCGTCGATTTGAATGGCGAGCTGCTGCAAAGTGCTGCTGGCGACCAAGTGAAAAGTGTCCGGGTGGATCCAAGAGTGGATCAGAGTTCTGAAGAACCTGAAAGCAGAGGGGACAGAGTCTGGGTCACTAGCCAGTGACCAGGAAGGCGATGGACAGATGCCCACCGATGTCGAGTGCTTCAGGTGCGTTAACAGTCATCTTGACTCTTCAGCCACGAGGTCCAGGAGGCGTTGTCGGCGACCAGGAGCAGGATTCGGGCTGGTACACGATGTCTGTCGAGTGCTGAGGTGTCGGCGACCGGATTGGACCCAACAAGCCTTGGCAACGGCAAGTCTCGATGTAGAGGAAGATCGTCGATGGTGCAGACCAGCAAGGTCTGGAGGAACTCACCCAGCGAGGGTAAGTGAGGGCAGGCCTGGAGCAACCAGGATGCCAAGTTAGAAAAAGATTGGCCTTCGTTAAGGGCTACTAGCCAACGGGCTAGCGACCGCAAAGGAGCCTCGTGACGCCGCACGTGGATCTGGCTCACAGGACACTCGTGGAGTGGGGGCCAGTGATCTTCGGTGCAGTTGGTGCTGGAGGCTAGGGCTACTCGGAGCCCAAAGCACGACTTCTTGGAAGACCCAGAAGAGGATGCACTTGCAAATGTGCTCGGTGTCCAGGGGTCACGGTCTCAAGTCACCCACGATAGCCACGGACCTCAGCTTTGCTGGGGACTCAGGGTAGCCTCGGGAAGTCTGAGAATCCACCTCTGGTGATGCGATGACTTCAGCGTCCGACGGGAGCTTCAGAAATGCGAACCGGACAGATGCTTCTTTGGTGCCTGCCAAGCAAGGGAGTCACTCCTTGACCCCAAGGGAGATTCTTCTGTCCTCTAATCGTGAGTAGAGCGTCGAAGGTCCAGGATTCAGTTTCAGAGTTTCGTCCAGGGATAATCTAAAGTCCTAAGGACTGGGTTCCTATACTTATACTAAGGATAGGGGTTGGACTACTCTGTGGCCCCACCTATGGGTGGGTCAGGGCAGAGGGGTGGCTACACCCCTTTCCCTTTGTCCAGTTCACGCCAAAGCAGGGGCTGCAAGCCCCTGATCCGGTTTGAACTGGGGTATGCACAGGGACACCAAATGTGCCCCCAGTGCAGGACTTCAAAGCACCCGAAGGTGCTCCCGCCCAGCCCCAATACACATTATCCTGTCTGGGGAGGTGGTCACACCTCCCTGGGACAGGAAACCTATTGTCCAGGCCTCCCCTGCCGGAGTTTCGTCCAGCAGCAGGAGGCCAGACTCGTGTCTGTGGCAGCAGCATCCATTTTGTGATGCCAGGGCTTTGGAAAGAAGTTACCGGGCTAGCCAGAGTTAACATGTCTTTCCCTCTAGAAGGGTGGAATGCTACTCCCGCCGCCAGAATTGGCGGGGGGTAGTATTCCAAGATGTTTGACACCAAACACGACATGTTTAGGTGCAGCCATTCCAAAGTTAGCATTTTAACGCGAGGTTATAATGCGCTTAAGAGTATATGGTCAGGCTGCACTACAAACAGCATCAGAGAATGGTCTCCGAACGCTGCAGAGGGGCCCTGCTCATGCAGGGGCACCCTCTCACATAGGAACCATGCACTCTGCCTTTAGGATTGATAAGGCCTGCCTTAGGAGTGACTTATAGGTTTATATGTGTGTATGTATTTAGTGATATAGGTAACCTATATCACAGTAAGGGTGCATGCACCACCTTACCCAGGCTGCAGTAGCAGACCTGTGGTGTCAGTTTGGATGGCCTTCCAGGGGTGGCATAATACATGCTGCAGCCCCTGGCAGGCCTCTGAGGTACCTATGCCCTTGGTACATAGTATACCATATACTAGGGACTTATAAGGGCACTCCAGATTCCAATCAGTGATGTGCCTAAGGCACATGGAAACCATTTTAGAGAGGAAGCAGCTAGGCTGGGGTTCTGATTAGCAGGGCCCCAGCCAGACTAATGTCGAAAAACAGTGAAGCATCAGCAAAAAGTGGGGGTACCCATGTGAAGCAGATCCTACTCTCCTACACAACCCCCCAAACGTAGGGACATTAAACTAACCTTGCCCAGTTAAGTCTTCATGTTCTAAGTGGAAGTACCTAGAGAGTCCATCTGCATTGGCATGGTTACTCCCAGGTCTATGTTCCACTGTAAAGTCCATCCCCTGTAGGGAAATGGACCACCTAAGCAGTTTAGGGTTTTCACCCTTCATTTGTTTTAGCCATAAGAGGGGCTTATGGTCTGTCTGAACCAGGAAGTGTGTACCAAACAAGTATGGCCTCAACTTCTTCAGAGCCCAGACCACAGCAAAGGCCTCCCTCTCTATGGCTGACCAACGTTTCTCTCTAGGGGTCAGCCTTCTGCTAATGAAAGCTACTGGCTGATCCTGACCTTCTTCATTCAATTGTGACAGTACAGCCCCTACCCCCAATTCAGATGCATCAGTTTGAACAATGAACTTCTTGGAGTAATCAGGACTCTGTAGAATGGGAGCAGTGCACATGGCCTGCTTCAGGTCATCAAATGCCTTTTGACAGCTAACTGTCCACTGAACCTTTTTGGGCATTTTCTTAGAAGTTAAGTCATTCAGGGGTGTCACTATTGATCCATACCCCTTGACAAATCTCCTATAGTACCCAGTCAGGCCTAAGAAGGCTCTCACCTGAGTCTGGGTAGTGGGAGCAGTCCAGTCCATGATGGTCTGGATCTTGCTCTGCAAAGGTTGAACCTGGCCTCCACCCACAAGGTGGCCCAGGTACACAACCTGACTCTGCCCTATCTGGCACTTAGTGGCCTTGATAGTCAGGCCTGCCTTTTGCAGGGCCTGTAAAACATTCCTGAGGTGGACCAGGTGATCCTCCCAGGTGGAGCTAAAGACAGCAATATCATCTAGATATGCTGCACTATAGGCTTCCAGACCTGTGAGAACTGTATTCACCAGCCTCTGGAAAGTGGCAGGTGCATTCTTCAGACCAAAGGGCATTACCACAAATTGATAATGCCCACTAGGGGTTGAGAATGCTGTTTTGGGCTTTGCAGTATCAGCTAGTCTGATCTGCCAGTAGCCAGCTGTTAGGTCAAATGTGCTGAGATATTTGGCAGAGGCCAAAGTATCTATGAGCTCATCTGCCCTGGGTATTGGATGGGCATCAGTCCTAGTGACTGCATTGATGACCCCTGTAGTCCACACAAAACCTCATCTCTCTTTTTCCACCACTGGTGTGAGGTTTTGGTACAAGGACCACTGGACTAGCCCAAGGGCTATCTGAGGGTTCAATAACTCCCAATTCCAACATTTTCTGGACTTCAGTCCTGATACAGTCCCTGACATGGTCAGGTTGCCTATAAATCTTGTTTTTAATAGGCAGACTGTCCCCAGTGTCCACTTCATGAGTGCACCAGGTGGTCTGACTGGGTGTCAGTGAAAACATATGTCTAAACTGATTGAGAACTTGCCTGCAATCAGTTTGTTGCTGGGTAGTGAGGCTGCCTGCCAAGGCTACACCATCAACTGACCCATCGTCAGGGTTCTGTGAGAGCAGGTCAGGGAGTGGGTCACTCTCTTCCTCCTGCCCTTCATCAGTAGCCATGAGCAAGCCCATGTCTGCCCTGTCCACATATGGTTTTAACCTGTTGACATGGAGAACCCTGTGGGGACTCCTGGGTGTTCCTAGGTCTACTAAGTAAGTGACCTCACCCTTCTGCTCAACAATAGTGTGGGGTCCACTCCATTTGTCTTGGAGAGCTGCTGGGGCCACTGGCTCCAACACCCACACCTTCTGTCCTGGCTGGTAAACAGTCAGAACAGCCTTTTGGTCATGCCAGGCCTTTTGAAGTTCCTGGCTAGCCTCAAGGTTTTGGTTGCCTTTTCATGTACTCAGCCATCCTGGAGCGGAGACCAAGTACATAGTCCACTATATCTTGCTTTGGGGGCTTGAGAGGTAACTCCCATCCTTCCTTCACCAAGCACAGTGGACCCCTCACAGGGTGGCCAAACAGAAGTTCAAAAGGGCTGTAACCAACCCCTTCTGAGGCACCTCCCTATATGCGAATAAAAGGCAGGGCAAGAGTATGTCCCATCTACGCCTAAGCTTTTCTGGGAGCCCTTTAATCATGCCCTTCAAGGTTTTGTTGAATCTCTCAACTAAACCATTGCATTGTGGGTGATAGGGTGTGGTGAACTTATAAGTCACTCCACACTCCTTCCACATTGCTTTTAAGTACCCAGACATGAAGTTAGCACCCCTGTCTGATACTACCGCCTTAGGAAAGCCCACTCTTGAGAAGATTCCCAGGAGGGCCCTTGCCACCACAGGTGCTGTAGTGGTCCTGAGGGGAATAGCTTCTGGGTACCTGGTGGCATGATCCACTACCACCAGGATAAACCTGTGCCCAGAAGCTGTTTGGGGATCCATGGGACCAACAATGTCAATCCCTACCCTTTCAAAGGGCACCCCCACCACAGGTAGTGGTATCAGGGGGCCTTTGTAGTGCCACCTGCCTTGCCACTGGCTTGGCAGGTTACACAGGAGCGACAAAACTCCTTGCTGTCTTCAGACATGTGGGGCCAGTGAAAGTGAGGGACAATTCTGTCCCAAGTCTTGTTCTGGCCCAGGTGACCTGCTAAGGGAATATCATGGGCTAGGGTCAATAGGAAGCCCCTGAACTTCAGAGGTATAACCAACCTCCTGGTAGCACCAGGCTTGGGGTCTCTACTCTCTGAGTACAGGAGTCCATCATCCCAATACACTGTATGGGGACCACTAGCTTTCCCAGCAGCCTCAGCAGCAGCTTGCTGTCTGAGGGGTTCAAGGGAGGAGCAGCTCTGCTGCTCCTGGCTCAGATCTGCCCTAGAAGGTCCCCCTGTCCCCAAGAACTCAACCTGGTCAGGTTCAAGTTCCTCTGGGACAGTTCCTTCTTCAGGGCTGAGATCATCCCCCTCAAGGGACTGATCTTCCTCCTGAGCCAAGGGGGAAGGCACTGCCTTAACCCTACTACTCCTCCTCTTGGAAGGCACTTGGTCCATTCTTCCAGAATCCAAGGCCTGTTCAGTGCTAGACATTTTGGCTTGTGACCTGGTCACAGCAAACACATCTGCAGGGATCCCCAGCATTTCTGCATGGGTCCTGAGCTCCACTTCTGCCCAAGCAGAAGTCTCTAAGTCATTGCCAAGCAAGCATTCGACTGGTAGGTTTGCACTTACCACAACCTTCTTAAGGCCAGTTACCCCTCCCCAGGAGAAGTTAACAACTGCCAGAGTATGGTCTGTTCTGACATTGCTAGCATTGGTCACTTGGTACATCTCACCAAGTATAACTTGCCCAGGATTCACAAGGTCTTGTGTCACCATTGTGACACTTGCCCCTGTGTCCCTAAATGCCAAAGCCTCATGTCCATTGATTAAAGGCTGTTGTCTGTACTTGCCCAGATTACTGGGACTCACAGTGGAGGTCACATCCATGCCTCCATCACAGACTAACACAGCCTGAGTCAGTTCTCTGACTAGGTCAGAGCCCAACTCAGTACCCAGGGTGAACCCTACTAAACCCTTGGCTGGAGCACTCCCACCAACTGTACTAGGGGGAACAGGTGCCTTAGGGGCATTGGTGGGTGCTGGACTGGAGTCTTTGGACTTGGTGCAATCACTGGTCCAGTGGGTCTTTTGCTTACAGACCTTGCACCATGGTTTTCTTTGGCCTTTCCCTTTGGTAGACTGTGAATCCCCACCAGAAGAAGATTTTTGGGGGCCTGATGAAGACTTTTGATCTTTACCCTTCTCCCCACCCTTGTCAGAGTTCTTAGCATCTTGCTTCTTGGTTTCCCCACCTTGGTTCTGTACCTTCTGCTTCACCCTGGTTCTGACCCATTTGTCTGCCTTCTTTCCCAATTCTTGGGGAGAGGTCAGATCAGAGTCTACCAGGTATTGATGCAACAGCTGATTTTGACAGTTATTAAGAATCTGCTCCTCATTATCAGATTGTACAATCCTGAGAAGTCACACACCTTACTGCCCATCAACCAGCCTTCCAGAGCCTTGGCAGAACAATCCACATAGTCTACCCAGTCTTGAGTCTGTGCTTTTGGGTATCTCTGAACTTCAACCTGTACTGTTCAGTGGTTAGGCCAAACCCATCAATAAGAGCACTCTTCAAGACCTTGTAATTATCAGCATCCTCCTCTCTAACAGTGAGGAGCTTATCTCTACCTTTGTCAGCAAAGGAGAGCCACAAGATTGCTGCCCACTGCTCCTGAGGGACCTTCTGTACCTTACAGGCCCTCTCTAGAGCAGTTATCCACTTGTGGATGTCATCCCCATTCTGATAGGGAGGGACAATCTTGCTCAGGTTCCTATGGTCATAGGACCTTTCCCTATCTCTAGGGATATGGCTGCCACCATGGGACTCTAGTCCCAACTTTCTTCTCTCTCTAAAGAGATCTAGGGACTCCCTGTCTATGGCTAGTTGCTTCTTTTTGAGTTCAAGCTGAGCTTCCTCATATTGAACCAGCCTCTTTCTTCTCTCATGAGAGGATTCCCTCCTATGAGATGAGACAGAGCTCCCTATTGAGGTGCCAGAGTGGTTAGACTCCTGAGAAGAAGATCTAGACCTTCTGGGCACACTCACAATCCTTCCTGGGGGACAAAGGGGCATCATTCTGATCCTCCTCTTCATCTTCCTCAGGAGGGGTTGGATTATCCAGGTCAGGGCCATTGTCGCCCTCCTGGCCAGTTTCAGAGGGGGCTGGGGGTACTGGTACCCCTGGTCCCATCCTCATCATCTGCCCCACCCTCAGCTCCTACCCCTTCAGTCCCCAAGGGCTTACTAAGGTCATAAGCCACCAACAACTCCTTGAGGTGTTGGGTGGTGGAGCTTTGGCCTGTCCTTATTTTTCTCAAGTTGCATAAAGCTCTCAATTCCAAGAATGGGAGTGTATCATACTTGGAGGGTGGAAGCTCAATGGCTTCCTGCAAGGATTCTTTAGATCCTACCCTTAAAGACATTACTAGTGTGGTGTGGTGTATGCACTACCTACTCTAGTGTGGCCTACTAAACTCTCTTGAGTTGTAGAAAGGGTTGTGCTATCCCTTAACACACAACTCTAAGTTCAGTAGAACTTACTGTATTCTAAGCTTAAATTATATGTACCTTAGGTACCTTTAGTGGTTTTCAGTTGATCAATTCAATTGAGATTATCTGGTAAAACAATAGCAAGCTGGAATCCCACACGCTGCACACCAATGTGAGAAGTTGGCCTGGCATATGCTGTCCACTAATTATAGTGGGCACCTTGCACCAGTCCAAACAACCCCTTATTGGAGATAGGTTAAAGACAACCTTATTGAAAGCTATCCTAGTGGTAGCTATGGAGAGCAGCCTTCAGGCTAAGTCTTGAAGGAATGTAAAGCAGCTTGTTTTACCAGTCTATAATCTCTTGAGTGACCAAATGAAAGAGCACCACACCAGGTATATATTCAAAATATATGTATTTATTGCTAAACACACCCCTCTAGTCTCTTTATGAGGCTAGAGTTCGAAGTACATAAGTTAGAAGTTATTTAAACACAGTAATAGCACAAATACACGTTTGGGCCCTAGGGGCGTACCAAACCATATACCAATAAAGTGGTATAAGAACCACGACTGAACTAGACACTAGGCCTAGAGCCTCTAGAAGTGCTTGGACCACAAGGAACCACCCAAGGTAGTGACACAGGGGACCCACGGGAGACGCGTGCAGTGTAAATACACAACCGCGATACGCCGTTGACTTCTATGGAGAAAGTCGTGATCGGGAAATTAGAGAAAAGGGACACTTAAAAGAGGACTTGGACCAAACCCTTTGAGATCTAGGACTTTGAAGAGTCTCTACCCACGGGAGCACCGGAGTACTCGTGTTACCTCACCCAGGAAGCCGGGTGCATAGGTGCCTTTCGGGGTCGGGTTTCGTCGTCGATTTGAATGGCGATCTGCTGCAAAGTGCTGCTGGCGACCAAGTGAAAAGTGTCCGGGTGGATCCAAGAGTGGATCGGAGTTCTGAAGAACCTGAAAGCAGAGGGGACAGAGTCTGGGTCACTAGCCAGTGACCAGGAAGGCGATGGACAGATGCCCACCGATGTCGAGTGCTTCAGGTGCGTTGATGGTCATCTTGACTCTTCAGCCACGAGGTCCAGGAGGCGTTGTCGGCAACCAGGAGCAGGATTCGGGCTGGTACACGATGTCTGTCGAGTGCTGAGGTGTCGGCGACCGGATTGGACCCAACAAGCCTTGGCAACGGCAAGTCTTGATGCAGAGGAAGATCGTCGATGGTGCAGACCAGCAAGGTCTGGGGAACTCACCCAGCAAGGGTAAGTGAGGGCAGGCCTGGAGCAACCAGGATGCCAAGTTAGAAAAAGATTGGCCTTCGTTAAGGGCTACTAGCCAACGGGCTAGCGACCGCGAAGGAGCCTCGTGACGCCGCACGTAGATCTGGCTTACAGGACACTCGTGGAGTGGGGGCCAGTGATCTTCAGTGCAGTTGGTGCTGGAGGCTAGGGCTACTCGGAGCCCAAAGCACGACTTCTTGGGAGACCCAGAAGAGGATGCACTTGCAAATGTGCTCGGTGTCCAGGGGTCACGGTCTCAAGTCACCCACGATAGCCACGGGCCTCAGCTTTGCTGGGGACTCAGGGTAGCCTCGGGAAGTCTGAGAATCCACCTCTGGTGATGCGATGACTTCGGCGTCCGACAGGAGCTTCAGAAATGCGAACCGGACAGATGCTTCTTTGGTGCCTGCCAAGCAGGGGAGTCACTCCTTGACCCCAAGGGAGATTCTTCTGTCCTCTAATCGTGAGTAGAGCGTCGAAGGTCCAGGATTCAGTTTCAGAGTTTCGTCCAGGGATAATCTAAAGTCCTAAGGACTGGGTTCCTATACTTATACTAAGGATAGGGGTTGGACTACTCTGTGGCCCCACCTATGGGTGGGTCAGGGCAGAGGGGTGGCTACACCCCTTTCCCTTTGTCCAGTTCACGCCAAAGCAGGGGCTGCAAGCCCCTGATCCGGTTTGAACTGGGGTATGCACTAGGGACACCAAATGTGCCCCCAGTGCAGGACTTCAAAGCACCAGATGGTGCTCCCGCCCAGCCCCAATACACATTATCCTGTCTGGGGAGGTGGTCACACCTCCCTGGGACAGGAAACCTATTGTCCAGGCCTCCCCTGCCGGAGTTTCGTCCAGCAGCAGGAGGCCAGACTCGTGTCTGTGGCAGCAGCATCCATTTTGTGATGCCAGGGCTTTGGAAAGAAGTTACCGGGCTAGTCAGAGTTAACATGTCTTTCCCTCTAGAAGGGTGGAATGCTACCCCCGCCGCCAGAATTGGCGGGGGGTAGTATTCCAAGATGTTTGACACCAAACACGACATGTTTAGGTGCAGCCATTCCAAAGTTAGCATTTTACCGCGAGGTTATAATGCGCTTAAGAGTATATGGTCAGGCTGCACTACAAACAGCATCAGAGATGGTCTCCGAACGCTGCAGAGGGGCCCTGCTCATGCAGGGGCACCCTCTCACATAGGAACCATGCACTCTGCCTTTAGGATTGATAAGGCCTGCCTTAGGAGTGACTTATAGGTTTATATGTGTGTATGTATTTAGTGATATAGGTAACCTATATCACAGTAAAGGGTGCATGCACCACCTTACCCAGGCTGCAGTAGCAGACCTGTGGTGTCAGTTTGGATGGCCTTCCAGGGGTGGCATAATACATGCTGCAGCCCCTGGCAGGCCTCTGAGGTACCTGATGCCCTTGGTACATAGTATACCATATACTAGGGACTTATAAGGGCACTCCAGATCCCAATCAGTGATGTGCCTAAGGCACATGGAAACCATTTTAGAGAGGAAGCAGCTAGGCTGGGGTTCTGATTAGCAGGGCCCCAGCCAGACTAATGTCGAAAAACAGTGAAGCATCAGCAAAAAGTGGGGGTACCCATGTGAAGCAGATCCTACTCTCCTACATGTACCATTCCATGGGTACCAACGATCTCTATTCCCAAGCATACTCAGTACTGACATGGTCATACCTAGATCTGCCAATGGTGTTGCAATTGCATAGTATGACAATTGGCCTGCCTTTGCAGTTAGGGCTGAGGACATCTGATGTGATAGATAATAGGTATATGTATGGTCACTCTAAGCTGCTAGATGAATTTTTGCTGTAGGGGCTGCTACCTTAGATGTTAAGTAAAAAATGATATTTCATGATGTTGATAGCTGTTCCTGGTCAGCCTTTGAGCCACATAAATCCTCATTGCTTCAACAGACAACATGACCCCAGATGAGCTGAGGTATTACAACCGAAGAAAGGAGCGCAACCACCACCTCCAATGGGTCGCCAAGGCTCACAGGGCCATAAAGAGGAGATACAAGGAGGAAAAGGCCCAGGGGAGGTGGCAGAGTTTTCGTATGGGACCACCAACCACTACAAGGGAAAGCTCTGTCAGGCATGGACTTTCTGCTTCAGGTGCCTCCCACCCAGTTTCCCACTGACCTCCACCAGTGGCCACAGGACGGCCCAAAAGGTTTAAGATGGAAATGCAAAAGGACTTGTCAGACCTAAAACTATGCATGGCAGTCCTTGAAAACAAAATGGATCAGACCTTATCCCTGCTGCAGGAAATAAAGCAGGGAGTTGGTCAAAGCACTTTGCACTTTGAGGACCCTAGTAAAAGAGAGGCATTTGAGCTGATGCAAGATCTTGCCGCAATACAACTTGTACAAAAAGTTAATGCACCAACGCACATAAAAGGTCATACCTTGGACCCAGTGTTCACTAATATCTTGGAGTTGACAGTAGAGACTCCCACTCCGCTACCATGGACTGATCATTTGATGATCCCTTTCTCGCTAAAATTCCCCCTTCACTGCGAAGCTAAGGAGCATAAGTCGGCGAAAGTCCGACCATGGTCCAAGCTTTCCGCTGAGACATGGTCAACACAACGTCTTAACACAAAACCTATTTTTGAGACTGACACTCTCTCGGCGGCTGAGGCACTCAACCACTGGTTAGAATCTACACTGGATAAAGTCATTCCGGTAAAAAAATTTAATCATAGTGTGAGAGAAAATATTTCCCCATGGTACTCACCCCAGCTTAGATCGCTCAAACAAAAATGTAAACAACTAGAGAGGATTTGGAGGAAAGATTTCAGTGAAAGCACAAAACATACTTACAGAGAAGCCATAAAGCGATACCAAGCGGAAATTAAAAGGGCACAGTCATCCTACTATGAGGATAAAATTAAAGCAGCATCTAACGCACCCAAAGAAATCTTCAGAATTACTAAATCTCTCCTTGAGCCCTCTCTCCATGATACCTCTAGAAATTCATCCAAGGGACAGTGTAACGAACTGGCGAGTTACTTTCAGGGAAAAATACAAGCTATCTATAAGACCCTCCCTGTATCCCCACTACCTAGTGATTTAGATATCCCTTGATGGAAGTAGTTGGGCAACAGGATCAGGGAGTAGTGGTAGCAGTTACTCCCACCTTGGAGAAATTTCCTCTCTTGGATATGGAGACTCTTGTTAAAATCTTTGCTAAAATAAAATCTGGGTCTCCTCTAGACCCCGCCCCTCCACATATCCTATCTAAGGCTAAAGGTGTGATTTTTCCAGCTATCCAGGAGGTGCTTAACATGTCCATTACCAATGGACTTGTGCCATCGATATGGAAGCATGCCATGGTAAAAGCACTACTTAAAAAACCTAGCCTGGACCCAGAAGCACTGAGCAACTACCGGCCCATATCCCTCCTTCCTTTGCTTAGTAAGATCTTAGAAAAACATATAAATTCTACCCTATCAGCCTTCCTAGAAACCCATGAACTACTTCACCAATCTCAGACGGGTTTCTGCCCACAACATGGCACGGAATCCGCACTAACGGCTGTGGTTGAGGAAGCTAGGAGGATAGTGGATCAGGGAGGAGTGGCGGCCATTGTCCTCCTGGACCTCAGTGCGGCATTTGATACGGTCAACCTCAATGTTCTCATTGAACGGTTAAGGAGAGTCGGGGTAGCAGGAAGTGCCATCTCCTGGATTCAATCATTCCTTAATGGCAGAACTTTTCAGGTCTTTTCGGAGGAATCCATTTCCAGCCCTCTCCCTCTGAATTATGGAGTGCCCCAGGGATCTTCCCTAAGTCCTACGTTATTTAACGTATATATGAGGCCACTGGCGGAGGTCATCCAGCCATATGGGATCAAAGTGGTCACCTACGCGGATGATACTCAGCTGGTGATATCTCTTAATCATCCACGGACTGACCCTGTAGACCTGGAGCTCTGCCTAGGAAAAGTAGCAACCTGGATGCAACACTCCTGTCTCAAACTGAATGGAAAAAAAACAGAAATCATGTATGGGGGCAACACTGCCAAGCTAACTCCCACACTATCATGGCCTCAGTGCTTGGGCGCCCCTCCAGTTCCGAAGTCCAAGATCAAGAGCCTCGGTGTGTGGCTGGATGACTCACTTAAATTTGACCAGCAGGCAGTGGCAGTGACGGGGCGTGTCACGGCATCCTTAGGAAACTACGGAAGGTCCTCCCCTATTACCCACTGAAGCTAAGAAAATAGTAGTCCAGGCCCTGATTCTTTCGCGGCTGGACTACTGTAATTCACTGTATCTGGGAGCCCCAAAGTCCACCCTAAGGAAACTCCAGGTGGCCCAGAACTGCGCAGCACGACTTCTGACAGGCTGCAGTAGCATGCAGTCAGCTAGCCCCAGTCTGAAAGCCCTTCACTGGCTACCAATAAAGGAAAGAATCTCCTTTAAAGCCTTATGTACTGCTCATAAGACCCTTATGGGCACAGGCCCCAGAATCAATCAGCCTTTGATCACCGCCTACCTCCCCAGGAAATCTCTTCGCTCGGAGAATTTAAATTTAGCCTGTACTCCTAAAATTAACAGGCAGCGGAGTGGAGGCCGCTCCTTTTCATATAACATAGCTGGACTGTGGAACTCCCTCCCTCTCAATCTCCGCCATGAAACTGCCCACCTCTCTTTCCGGAAGGGTCTTAAAACATGGCTATTCCAGAAGAGTACCTGCTAGCCTTCCCTTATTAGCCTTAATTGCCGCCAGCGCTGGGATGCCTTGGGGTAGCCATGCGCTCTATAAATGCTAATTAATAATAATAAAGCAGGCAAGGTAAGGACCCCTTCTGCTCTTCCCCCTGCTTGGCATGTAGTTTTTTTATCAATAGTGTTTTTATAGTGTAGTTTAGGTTAGTGTAGTTAAAGTGATAGTGTGGGGATAGTGATTTTAGTTTTTTTATTAAAAGGGTGAGTTTTTTTGTGTGTAGTGGTCCTTTGGGTTATTTGGGGGTGTGGGTTGATGTGCTTATATATATATATATATATATATATATATATATATATATATATATATATATACAAAAAACATTTTTGAAGAAATACAAAAAAAATATATGATTGTTTAGGTTTCTATGTGTAGGTAGATAATGCTTAGGTGTCGGTCCTGTTGTCCTTGTCTGAAGACAAACTTAAGGGTGGTGGGGGGTTGATGTTTATCATGTCATGCTAAATGTGTAGAGTAAGCTAAGTTAAGTTAGGGTCGTTTTATATAGTAGATAGGCTAAGATAGTGTAGGATAGGTTAGAATAGGTAGTTAGTATAGGGTAGATAGTTTTTTCTTATTCAACTTTTATATTTACGTACAATTTTATTGTTTGCTACATACATGTGTATGTCATGATTTACTGTGTGGGAGTTAGCATGTGTGCTCTGGTGTAGTTTTGTACGTGCATGAGTCTTTGCTTGCAGTTTCTAGCAATATGTGTGAGTAGTTTTCTTATCTATGGACAGGGATCTGTCACGCTGGCCATGACTTTACATCATCTTACAATGAAACACTGTTGAGGAGTGGATCGGGCAAACATGAATGAATGTTGACAGAGTGCTAATCATGTGTTCACATACAATGTCTATGTGTGGTTTGCTAACGCAACATGATTCGGAAAGATGTTGTGGTCATTATCATTTGCCCAATTAATAGGTTTTTGTATTCATACCCCGATGGCTACCCCATGACCTCTCACACTTGCAGCTTTTACATGTCAGGCCAATGTGGTATGCTTACAGTACCCATGGGTGGACACAGCATTCAGTTGAACTTGATGCTGGCAACATTGAATAAGCAATTGCTAGTCATCACACAAATAGTGAACAAAGTGATATTGTATCAGAGAAAGTTGGAACCTGTGGCACATTAGGTAATACTCCAATGTGTAAAGCTCGACATTGCACCTTAGTTGTACTTTTATAGTTAAAAGTGGAGTCGAGAAGATCTCATGGAAATTTGTTTGCTTCTTAGTCTTTTAATGGTCATGGTCGCTGATATAAATATTTTGCCACTCCAATAAATAAGCGTGGGAGAGAGAAACAATGCCAAAGTTCCACTTCAGTGAATGAACTGCCAACCAAGCTTGCATGTCAGAGTAAAATGTAAGCCATGGATTTTGCTTAGAGGGGCTCATGAAGGATCACATTCAGATGGAGTGTGCACTGAAAGCTGCATGTGCACCGCTGCTTCCCGCCCAGCACAGGGACTGCCAAAACACTTTTTTGCAATAGGAGCAGTCACCTCTCAATTGGAGGGCAACCAGCCTTACCACGACCCCCTACCCAGCCTCTGCACTTCCCATTTCTACACAACCTCCCAGCAGCAACAATCAAAAAGAGAGACTCAGGTGAGATAACTAAAGTGAGGTTCTTCTCGCTGCCTGACTACTCAATAAAGAAAAGAAAGACTACTCATGCCACAGGCTGACCTTGTAGAGGGACTCACTGTCCATTTTGTTGTGCCCATCTCTTGCTGTGGCTGGATATTGCCGCAAATTGCCTGGGGTAGTGGGGGGGCTTGTGTGGTGGGAGGGCCAGGTCCATGCAGGTGGAAGATTGAAGCTCCACGGAGGCCGTGGCACCACATGCTAGCAGGAGAGGGCACAAGCACGCACAGCTGCTTCTGCAAGCATGAGCAGCAGCAACAACAGCATCCCAGGACAAAGCCAAAACATGTTAAGTATCTCAACTCAGTGGTCTACTAGCTATCAGGAAAGCCCCTTAAGAGCTTTCCTAAATACAGCAGCCAGACTGCTCAGGAACACTAAAAAATGTGATCACACCTTCACTGATCCAGCTTAAAAAGCTCCCATATCTAGTTGCATAGTCAGATCTGCCTAGATTATCTTCAAAGCCCTGAAACTAATCATACCGCACTAGCAAAATAAAAAAAATCATACAAACCGGAACAAGCAGACCCTTGCCCAGCACAAAAAGCTCCCCCTACAAACCCAGTTGTAAAAAATCCTGTATACTAGTGTGTTTCTTCCGAGGTATAGCACTAAGATTATGGAACAATTCACTGGTGGAAATAAGACTGGAGCCAACATTCACCTTTTTAAAATCCAGCCTAAAGAACAACTGCATCTCAGGCACCTAAAATGGCCTGAGGTTTTCTCAAGGACTCTCTCTCAATCTATATCAGCAAACTGTATATATTGTTGCAAACCACTATGTACTGTGGATCTTAGCAAGGCACTGTAAAATCTTACGGGATAGCGTCTACACTGTAGAAAAAACAAAATTATAATGCATTCCCTTTAAAACTGAAATATGATGCAAAAACTTTAGTTCCAGTGGAATTCTGAGACCAGCAGTAAAAAAACAATCCACCCAGTGGATCCCACCACAATTAAATACTGAAATAATAGCAACTAGAGTAACTGAAAGAAGATGACATCAACAACTCAGTCAGGCCTTAAGGGTATGTCCCCTGCAACCAGAGAAACAAATACAGAATATATCAGCAAAGCCTAATAATGAGGCATGAAATCAACCCAAGAAACTCTAGTTTGTATCTCAGAATATCAACAACAAAAATATTGTTCAAAACAATATCATATCTATAAAATTAACTATCATAATATCCTGAAGGTAAGCATTTCTACATAAGTATAGATTTACTATTCTTAAAGAACATAGGGCCATATTATCAAGGAGGGCGTTAACATTATCGCCGCTTTAGCGGCAGAAAACTGCCGCTAAAGCGGCGATAATGGGCTTGATAATATGCCCTTGTGAATTCCAATAGAAGCCCATGTTCACACCAGAACATGGGCTTCTATGGGAATTCACAAGGGCATATTATCAAGCCCATTATCGCCGCTTTAGCGGCAGTTCCTGCCGCTAAAGCGGCGATAATTTTAACGCCCTTCTTGATAATATGGCCCTCATATTGTAAACATTATTTTCAAGGTGCACAGATGTGGATTTAAGAATATATACTCACCTTCAAAATATTGTAATATGGTAGTCGATATTGTGAATAGAATGTTTTGTAGGATGATTAAAACTTGATATTCTGGCAGTGCACTCCTTAACATTCACAACGCTCCTCAAAAAGAAATGCCTTGAAGTGGAGAATTTTCTATCACTCTCTTTCCAGGGGCAGTGCATTCCTTAGGGCATGGGGGCGTTGTCCCACTCATATTTTTCCCCCTGGCCCCCCCAATTACATGCTCGTATTTAGTATTCTTTCACAGTTAGTGGAAAAACAATTACATTTTGTTAACTTTAGCTGTGGCAGTAGAAGCGTCTTGAGGGGGTGGGACTTATATTGAATGACACAAACTCCGGTAGCCGGCGCGCATCTGGGCCCAAGTGTGCATGTGGAGTTGGACGGCTGCCTTTCTCCGGCCAGCCTGAGATGCGCATTGGAGCACCTGTACCTACCAATAGTGAGCCGGGGTGATTAAAAGCCACATTCCCCGGTCTCAGAAATGAGCGGAGAGGACCCCTGCCCCAGTCAATCCTGGTGATGCTGTAACAGCAGGAGCAGCACCAGGATTGGCTACACTTAGTGAGTGTGAGGCGGCGGGGGTGAAGCCGCTCGCCCACAGGGAGAGGGAAACACCTCTGTTTGGTGAGACTCGACAACTAGAGCCAAAAGCCCGGAATGAGGTTGCTCTTGATACCCAGTCAGCAATTGACATAGCGCTCTCCCCCCAAACCCCTGGATACTAAGGTGGGGGTCGACCACATAGAGGAGGACCCCTCTTGGAGAGGTGAGATAACGGAGTCCGGGGATGGGTGAGATATAATTAATGGAGGGGAGTGGTGGCGATGTTGGGTGGAGGGGGATGGGCTCCTGTACAGGTAGCGGAGACTAGTTGCGGGGTGGGGCATAGGACTGGAGGGGGTACAAGAAGGGAGAGGAATGAAACTTAGGACAGCTGACTCGAGATGCACATTCTCTTC
The DNA here is from genome assembly GCA_963921515.1 of Calotriton arnoldi. Lineage (NCBI taxonomy): Eukaryota > Metazoa > Chordata > Amphibia > Caudata > Salamandridae > Calotriton > Calotriton arnoldi. The sequence continues at coordinate 1,954,161 of CAWUFW010003019.1, forward strand.
CCGGCTCCTTCAGGTACTTGACTGATCTGTGGCTGTGAAGCCAGAACAGGGCCGAGAAACACTTTCGAGGCAGAGCAAAACACAGAGAGCAGAGAAAAAGGCACACCCCAACCCCTTCCCTCAGGGTTTTGTTCCAGCACACAGCTTCTTTGACCAGTGTGTTGAGTTCAACCTTCCGAGACATTGGTGCCTTCCCTTGGCTTCTGCAGACTACCTGAATTTTCAGGTTAGTGGATGCTGGTGGGGGGCACACGATTACAGAGAGTAGCAGGTACAGGCATCTGGCAAAGATGCACACAGTTCTATAGTTGATAATGTAAGAAGGGACAAGACTCATTTATAGACTCTCTCAAAGCTGTACAAACAAGGCAGATGCACTTGAAATAGCTTTTGGATTGTATCTGCACCTGTCCATCATTCCTTAGAGAATGGGGGCCTCATGGGTTCTTTCTCATTTGATAGCTGTTGTTTATTTCTCTGCATTTATGATTAATTTGGTATTAAATTCATGCTGACAGTGTGTTTTTAGTTTTCCTTAGAGCATGAGGGCCTCATGGGTACTTTCTCATTTGATAGCTGTTGTTTATTCCTCTGCATTTATGATTATTTTGGCATTATATTCATTTTGACAGTGTGTGTTTAGTTTTCATTTTCAAATACTTGTTTTTGTATCAGACAGATTGTATGTGTGACAAATTACCAGAATACTTTTGAATATTCACACAAGGATATTGAAAAGGACCATAAAAGCAGCAATTTCTGTCCTTTCTTTGGAAAGAGGTCTGACAAGGTCGCTGTGAAGGTATTGAGTAGCTGAGAAGGGGGTGGGGGCAGCTTTGGTGCAAGGTTGATAGCACACCAAAAGAAAGGCAAACATTTGAATTGTGCTTTTCTCAACAAGAGTCTGAGGGGTTTCTCTTGCAGAAACTCCCCTCCTGGGACGAGATAAGCCAGAGCAGATTGTTCTAGGAAGGGGCACGTTGGTTCCTCGAAAAGATGTTGTCACAAGAGGGCATCCTGAAAGCAAAACATGCTTGTTTAAGTGGAAAACCACGATGTGCACGTGGCTGGAAATTCGTGGAATTGAAGGTGTGAGCTTTTTTAACAAAGAGTGGCACTTTAAAATTGCCCACAATCCCTGTTCATGACATAAGCAGCTACCTATGTCATTATCATATGAAATCTCTTTATTGATGTCATAACTACTCTTCCACAATTGCTTCATAAACTTTCTTGCTTTCTCAAATTTACTTGAAAATGCACCATTTGCCTACTCTTATTAAAAATAAATTCCCGTAGGGTGGTCGGGGGCTTGCTCGCTCGCCACCAGGCACTCATAGAAAACTTTAACGCAGCGCCACTTTCAAATTTCAACAGCTGCCACTGTCTCTTTCGCACCTTTTCAAAAGACCATTGCTTGTTTAAACTTAGCAGTCAAAGAAGGACCAGAATTCTGGACATAATATTCATCTGTACATAGACAATACCAATGTGAATATCAAGATAAGGAGAGAACAGGTCATTACATACTTTGTGGATTGACTATTAAATATAGTGTTATGTCTACTATAGCCATTTAGAGTTAAACACTTAATAAATAAATGGTGTTTCTGCTACAGTCACTACCCCAAGCAGATTTCCCATAAAAAACTTGATGTCAGTACTTGATGCCCTCAGAAAAACAAAAATGTGACAGGTATAAATATTCCCAGTGACTGATAATTACTTGGGGCTGCATTCCAGACCATTGTGTTTTTGCCCACGATACCTCTCTACCCAGAGACCAGCCATATGCAAATGAGAATTGCCACTGTTATAATTAGGATCAGTCTGAACTATCAGCCATTTTGGCTTATTTAGGCTTCATGAGTGAAGTGCCGCTTGAGTCCAATGGCAAAGTAAGCACGGGAGGCACATCATGGTATACTTAACACATTAATGCTCGCACTTTCTGAAAAACTGAAAAATGAATGGTGGAATGCTTAATGTATTCTCAGTCACTGTTAATTACCTAGCGCCAGGGGTTATACCACTTCTGGTTTATGATGCAGAATCGTGTGATATCATATCTGTTTTCAATAAATCGACCAAGAGAAACACAGAATGCTGACCTGAGCACACTTTCAAGTCTGTTGAGAAACATGAAAAATGTATACTCTGGAGTCAGACATGATTCTGGTAGTTCCTGCTCTAGTATCATCCAGACAGGGCTATAAGGGCATGCGCTGACAGCAACCAGTAGTGTTACAGCATGATGCATGCTGACTGATCCCAGACAACCAAGATTTCTAGCAAATCACTACAGCCCTAATCTTATTGTATAGACTTTCTATATGAGGATAGTGACCTTTCCTGAAAGTCTTAACCGGAATATAAAGTCTTCTTGCTGAACATAATGAAGTATGTGGCCAAGAAACTCATCTTCTGCTCAGCTTTTTGAGTACTTCATAACCAAGAGGATATATGCTTACAAATCTTCCCTTCAAGGTGTAATATTTCTGAAGACAATTCTTCTTATCCTGCGTCCCAAAACATTGTAACTGACCCTGGAGATGTGTGTGCTTCATGCCATCCTCAAAGACTGAAAACCCTTGTTTTTAGCTAAAACCATGGGGGAGTAGACCGGTCCAGACAATTTATCCCTATGTGAGCTTGTTATAGATCTGTAATCCGACATGGAAACTACTGACATTGTTGTAAGAATGACCTTCATACCCAGCCTGGAGAGGTCTAGGCCTTAGTAAACATCGACCATTTCCATAAATATGCAATAACCACCCCGAACCTCCACTTCAGTTGTGTAGAAAAGACATTTGCCAAAATCCCCTTTTAACACTACTAATGAGAGTGATCTCACATACAATCTTATGCTCCTCTACCCAAAGGATCATAGACCAAATTGTCTGCAAGGCTGAATCTGAATAAACACTTGTGCATTGCTCACTTAACTAATGTGAAGTGATAAAGATGCATTGCCAGATACCTACTGTCCAAGGCTGAATCTACATGAGTGGACATCATATCTACATGTCAAATAGTTGACAACTATACACTGTCCCACTGTCTTTCACTTGATCTAGTATCAATTTACATTGCTGCCAATCATATCCTGAATATTACATGATGTACTGTCATGTCCGTAGTGAATACTCAATTCCTTTGTTTACCAAATAATATCTGTTACTTTACAGTCATATTTTAAAATACATTTGATTATTTCTTCATCTGCATTGTCAGGGTGCTGTAAAAACATTTTAATCAAAGAAACAAAGATCAACAAGACAGAAGAAGAAAACTTAGGGGCCCATTACGATGGCAGGCGGAAGCACAACCGCCGTGCTGGCGGATGCAAAAACCACCAGTTACCGCCGGCACGCAGCAGTCCACACGCCCGCCCAATTACGATGCGAAAAGCAGGCCAAACACCGCCGGCAAGCCAGCAACACCGTCCGCCATCAAAGTGCGCCCGCACACGTAGCGGCGCAGCACAACTGACACACACCGCCCGATGAAACACGTCCCGCCCGGCGCATAAATTACGATGCCGCAAACAAACGGCTCCCACGGCAAAGAGACACCGCACGTGAAAGAGAGGCGGAAACACGGACGCAGAGCACGGACAACGAAGAAGCGGCACCCCGGGCATGAATCCAGCACTGCAGGCCCTTCCCATGCTTCTGCTGATGCACCACCAAGGACGCAACGTACCGCGGAGACGCAGGTAGGCACACACACAACAAGTGCACGCAAACAGCGCACACAGTGCAAGGGCGGAAAAAGCGGACAACCCCCACCAGCGCGTGCACACTACACATCCACCATCGCATCCACATATGACACACAGGCCAAATCGTAACATCGCAGAACACATGTGTACACACCACCTGGGACTAGGAACCAACCACCCCGTCACGGCCCCAAAGCGCCGATGACGCCGCCACACATGCGCACAACGCAGAGGCCAACTGCAGCGCCATGCATGCGTCGCACACAGACACAGGGACACAACCAAGCAGCACACACATCAGCCCCACCCCGAACGCACATGACACGTGACAGGCCTGCCACAGACATGTCCCCAACGCCCAACGCCACACAACCGACGCACACATGTCAGTGAAGACACGCAACAGCAGGACACACCCCAGTGTAACAAACATGGCGTAGCACACAGCGGCGGCAACACCAACTAGGAGAAGCAGGGCCCCTTCGGGAAGAGGAACGCCAGTACCACACTGAAAAACCCATACCACCCTGCACATATGAACAAGACACATGAAACGGAACACCAAAGAGCGCGGGGACCGACAACAGGTGGCCCAAGAATTACATCCACACACAAGGCCCAACGCAGAGTGGAAAGGCAGCCTGCCGCCCACACAAGGGAGAGCAGACAGCACTGAATGACCTTCCATTCCAACTCCGAAACCACAGCCCTACGAAAGAAGCCGGTGAATACAGCCATTGTCCAAGAATAGACCAACACAGGCATGCCGAGGAGACCGACCACAGGGCAGATAGCGCATATCACAGAAGCACACAACGGACGGGGAAGAAAGAAGAAAACACTCCCCATGTCGGCCACATGCAAGTTAATTGGAAGGAGTCACACAGCACTGACCTTGAACTGTCTGAGAAGCATGTGGGAAGAGGGCCCGTGTCCTCCAAACAAGCCAACAGAACACAAGTCCTGTCTCCCCACGACTACACAGAGCTCACAGCAACCCCGGAGCGTGCACATTGCAGACTGCACACACAGCCGGAGCACGCCACCTCTACGAACCGCTGCGAAATGGCAACCGCAACACACCTACCCAACTACGCCGAACAGCTCAAGCTGTACCAAACCAACACGATACATACATTGGGATGCGATCTCCTGTCCCTGCTGAACGTAAGTTACCGACTGACTTACCGCATCACATTGTTCAGCTGCGTCATGCCCGTCTTCTACTGTCGGAGGTGTCCCTACCAGCATCCCGTCGAGATATGCCTCTCCAACCCGGCATGTCTGAAGGCGGACCTGCTACCACTACTCCTCCCTCTGGACGCACACGACAGGGCCTGCTCTGCCTATGGGGGCATGGCGTATGTGGCCAACATCGCACGCGCACTGAAATGGAACCACTGTGCCTCCACACGACGGATCATCGAGAACAGCTACATCGAATGTCACCCAGCATGCCCCATCATGGTCCTCCAAGGGACAACCTACGAACAACACCTTGACAGCCACCATCCGCTTCATTGGCTGGCAAACATGTACACCACCAATGACATGGAAGCCCTGCTGGACGGCATCGCATACCTGACAACCTGTAAATACGTCGGACCACAACGCAGGTTCCCCGAGTGACCTATGAAGTCCAACCCCGCACCCATGCTCAGCTTCCGCACGGACTGGCCAGTCACCACCACAACAGCCATACCAAACGACCGGCAACTGTAACCACACCATCAACGACATCGCCATGACATCGGATATGACCGGGACATGCACACTGTTCCCCATCACATCCAGGAACACCGCATGCATCGTGGGAGGCAGTGGCATGGGCTCTGTGCATCGCACCCACATGGACGGAACTGCACGAACAACCAGGACACGACATGGATCCAGCGCCCATGGACACACACACCGCTCAGTGGACATGAATAGGTCGCCTGGAGTCTGTGGGTGCTGCACCCCTCCCACCCCCGCCCCGGGAATCCCATACCAGGACCTTTGCATGGACGACAAGTGCATACAACAACAACACGACCCCAGTGACTGTGACATGTCCAGTAACCACCACAGTGCAACAACAAGTGGCACGCCGCTGCATGCACGCAAGCACATGCCCTGATGTCATCTCACATGCACGCGTGCATGAGGAACAACCGCAGCAAACCTGTCACATGGAACTGAGATGGACTGTGCCCATGATGCCGAGCGGTCTGGTAGGCTACATGTATACCGTCTGTGTCAAAGTCCGCAGCTCCGCAGCTATACGTAAATGTACATTAGCACAGCCTTGGCCAAGCAGATGTAACCCCACACCCTATCCCATTTGTCATCATGCTCAGTATA